>KN484924.1:0-19955 GCA_000787095.1 Periophthalmodon schlosseri
TTATTATTGTAATGCAGTGTTTTATTTCAATTATCCATAATTTCCAAGGGTAAATACACTGCCACTCTTGGTTTGAACCATTTTAAACACATCTGAGCCTTTGCTGTTTCTCTCTGGGATTAGTTTGTAAATGAATGGAGGTCTCACATTGGCTTCTGTCACATACATAGTAAAAGAGCCAATCTTTTGAACGGCTCTTTGAAGAGGACGGATCCAAAAGATTCGGATCCCACAAAGGAGCCGAAAGTTCCTTCACTCCTTTAAGTACTATAAGGATTTTAATATAAATTATAATAAATGACTCTTCTGATACCTTGCAGACCTAGGCCTAATTAATATTGTCTAATGAAACCTGATCAATATGTGTTTCCAATTATACCCTGGGTCTTGCATTAGTAATAGGCCCTACATTTCATTCATCTTTAGAGGGGTTAGGCAGGAGACGATGTGGTAACCTGTCTGAATTTACCCCCCAGACTTCCCAGGATAGCTCAACAAATTGGATTACAGCAGAATGTCATTCACTGCGGCACAGGCAAGTGAGGATTAGTCTCCAATAAGCTTCACAGACAGACAACACGCAACACAAGAAGAAGACGCTCGGAGCAAAAGTTTGAATCGATTGCTCAAAAAAGTTGGAAGCGAGGTGTCAGAGATGAACGCGGACAAGCTTGAACAACTGGTGAAGCGCATGGAGGAGACGCTATCTGAGATGGAGCAACTCAAAGTGCATTGTGGGAGGCAGACTGAGGAGCTGAGCCAGATGGTGGTCGAACTCCGAAGGGAAAACCAAGAGCTTCTGGAGAAATACAACCAACTTTGCGCTGAAATGAAAGAAGCGAAGGAGATTATCGACCAACTGCAAGATACAAAATATGCTTTCAACGCCAAGGAACGGCAAGCGCAGAAGCTGAGCAGACAGCTCTGAAGGAACACATGAGAACAAGTGTGGAGGTGGATTTGAACAAAGACTGCCCTAAGAAGAGTTTAAAGGGACGGGCTTGGACTGGGTGGGCAACACCAGCTAAAAATGTACAATCATGAGGCCTGTTCTGCTAACATATGCATAGACCTACATTTAAGAAGTGAATGTAAAACCGTAATTTAAACTTGTGGCTTAGGGCTACTTTTAAAGCAATGACTAGACTTAACGACTGTAGGAAAACTCAGAGGTCTTCAAGGAAAAGAGGTTAATCCTAAACTATACAGAAAGGCATTGTGCTAATTAAAAGTGTGTAATTAAAATAACGCGTTTGGTGACTAAAGGTTTCTCTGGCCAGTAAAACTTTTATTGGATGTAAGTATTTTTAGATGAGCTACATCAAGAGAAGTGGGTGGTCATCTATTTTGAGATTTGGAAAAGGTAAAAATACATGATTATCCTCAAGGTGACATGAGATCCCTCCATGTGAGTAAATGTAAAGGCCTATATATGTTTAAGTGAATCAGTGACATGTGTAGTCTACTGTGTTGTTTTGTTCAGATACTTACCAAAATGTTTTATTGCAAAACCTGGAAGCATTTCATGTGTGCTCTGTGTGCAATTGAATGAATGTGAGCAGACTAATAATACCTTCTCACAATCTCACTAAATAAAGGGAAGGGATATTTCAATTCTCTACTTGTATCGTTTATTTGCAACACTGCCAAAAGCCCCATTTAGATCTGATTTCAATATTTAGCATCTTGTCCATATGTGAAGTTATATGATAATCACTACATTACTTGGTGAATATGAACAAGTTCAACCAAGTTATAAGGAATTTGATCCTTTACATGCAGATTTCATTCATATAACAATTATTATTAGTCTGTCTACATATCCAATGCTCAAAATGCTCTGTTCCACCTTGTGATGTCATGAAGCAGTAGTTTTCAAGTTAACAGCTCCTTTTACCTTTAGCTCAGAAGAGATTGGCAATTCCAGGGCTGAAATGATCCAAATGATTCTAAAGAAGGTGAATGGCGTTTAAAAACACAATGGAGCACTTCCTGTATTACCATATGACATCACAAGGTGGAACAGAGTGTTTTCTGCTTGAGAGAGTGTTAAAAGTGTGAAAAGAAAAAAAACCCAAAAAACTCTAGGTACATTTGTGATGAGGAAACAACATTATAACATGGATCAGAAAACAACGTATATGGAGCGTTTAATAATATGCTGTCAGGTAGTGGCCATTTTACTTTCCAATAACACAGTGGGAGATGTGACATGTTTATTTCAGGAGTCACGCATTAGGGGCCTGCCTCTTTATAAATATTTGATTCAGATCCAGACCAAATGAACCAACTGTGATGGTCCATTGAACATAAGTGGCACTTTAACTTGACACTTGGGTTAAAATATCAGACCTCCTTTAACTGCCATTGTGCTGTGAGGACTTTAAACTGATCGATTGCACTGGTTAAAATTATTACAGCTATGGGCTCCGAGAATAGCACTCAAAGCAAAAACAGTGCTGCGTTTTTTAAGTCTGGGGAAGGAAAAATATGGCTTTGAGTATTTTGCAACAAATTCATTTATAAACAATAATAACTTATAACTTGAACTTGTGTGTTATGGTTACTCAAACCTTGAGTAAAGAACCAGAATTTATGCTTGGACTTTAAATTAAATTAAAGAGATATAAGTTTAATGTCATATTATGGAACATTCCAGGCAAAGCAATGGCATTTCTAGACAAGCTGAAAGCATAACATCCATCAGAAAAGTTAAGGTGTACCCTTAACTTCATATTACGCACAAAACTATTTAAGTTCTTTAAATTATTTATCTACTCTTTGCTTTTTGTCATTATAGACTTTCATTTTGCACAACTGCTTCAAAACAGCCATTTTGACATTAACATTACACAACATCACCCACCTTCACTTGAGCGATAGCTACAAATAGAAACAGTTTGCCTTGGCTTAAACACTGTAATAGCTTTAATTGTAACCAGAAATACAAAATGTGTGGCTAAATCGAGTTTTGGAGGTGTGAAAGCATGAAGGAAACATGCTGTTTTAATGGCCCACAACATTTTAATTGTTCCAATGAAAGTTACTCAACATCTAAAAACGTACCATATTTTTACTTTTTTTTTTCACAACTACATAACTTTGCATAATTTGGGTGCAGTTCTTTATGCTTTGGAGGAACCTCACCTCCCAAAGTGATCATGACACAGGAGGGGCGTGTGGGCTGTGTACGGTTAAACTTAGCTGTCAGAGTGGCTTTGAGGTTTTTCCTTTAAAACCCAAAATATTCACTTTTCTGTAGAGTTTCAAGTGATTTTAACATGTTCAGAAAAACACACAACTGTCATATATGTTTAAGTAGAAGACATAAATTCAGATCAGGCAGATTTAGATGCTGTAATCATACAGGAGGAGAAGAAGCACCAACCCTCACATTTTAAACAAGAGAAACTCTGGAGATAAATGGCTTCAAAACTATTATTATCTAAACATGTCTACAGTTTCACTTTATTGGAATAGTTTTATGGAGAAACAAACAAAATCGTATTTCATGATCTGCTGGCTTTATAGCTGCAGACCACCTAAGAGAATATTGTGTCTTCCGAGTACCATCAGATCTACACCAGGTCTATAACAGGACTTCTGAAGATTTAAACTCGGGCTAAATCAGGTCTAAAATAGGACTACACAATTATACTAGTTCTAAACAAGGACTAAATGTAAATGTAAAAATGTGGATAAATTGACTCAAAATTCAGCAGATATTTGGTCTGCAGAGGAATCAACGTACCGCCTGAAGGAGGACGTGCACCACAGTTTGGAAACACTGCGCTATAAAATAATTAAATAAATAAATCAAAAATCATTGAAGCTATGTAAAATTAGATTTGAAAAAGAATACCTTTCTAGCCTTTTTCAACTTTTTGTCATGGCTGTGCTCACAACACATCTGTTGTTGATGGAGCAGGTGTTAAATCATCTTTATGGAGTCACATGAAGAAATCACAGTGTCACTTCTCAATGAGCGTTATAATCCCATGTTCATTCATAATCATGGTTTTTTTTTTTTTTTTTTTTTTTTTTAAAACCCCAAATTTTGTTTTTTTTTTTTTTTTTTTTTTTTTTTTTTTTAAAGCCTCAACATTTGGCACTGATTTGCAGGTTTAAATTACAGCCTTTCCACCGGACCTCAGGCTTTGAAGGGAGTACTCTTTTCGCATGGTTATCCTAGCATTACGCGCTTAGAGGGAGTGCACAAAAATAACGAGTTTGGTCAGAGCGAAGTGGGAATAAAGTTTCCCCTGTAAGACATCAAGGATAAATGTGGCGATAGTACAACAAACGAACACGCTTATTAACTGTTATTTTTACTATGTTAAATGACAGAGTACATGTAAACAGACCCAGAGGAGGGGGGCTGTCGCGATTGGACCGTACGCGCGCGGGTTAAAAGCGCAGCGATGACGCACAGGGGAGGCTGTATCCCCCGGGAGTCGGGACTTTCTCTCTCGTGCGCCGTTTTCCGTTTGGACGCGGGACACAGATAAAACTACTGTTCATTCAGAAACCCACGGCGTATAAATCCTGGACAAGCTTTAGCTGCGAGTTATTTCACCTGGCAGATCAAACTCGGGACACAACGCCACTGCGCTCATTGAGAGAGAGTGTCACTACAGCGGCAACGAGACCGCATCCCAAACCACTGCAACACAGTAAGTTACCCATTTCAACTGCAACTAATGTCTACCAAGTTTTACGGTAATATTGTTAGTCGGATGTGTAGATTATACGCAAACATTTTGGCACTCGCCATTCAAAGTTGAAGAAACATCCAAGATCTATTGGGATATTGATTTTGATTTTGAGAGTGAGATTAGAGGATACAGTGAAAGGATTGATATGTTTTTTCCAGAAATACTAGTAGGCTATATGGTCTACTGTATTTTCTATCTGAAACAATACGTTTTTTTTCAGAAATTAAACTACATTTTGGTGTTTTAGTCTATATGCCAATATTTGGCATCATTACAAACTGTTTGAGATAAAAGCGATTTTCTACTAACGAGTAACTGTTATGCAGTAGTTAGTACAAGTTAGGTTCACTTGCTACCAAAAGTAAAACTGATAAAAGGCTATTATTTTTAGAGAATCCAGTTGTGGAGTGTCTGAGGACTGGCTTATCACTACATTTTGACAAATTCATAACTTGGGGGAGCACATGGTTCATGTTGTGAGTGGGTTCAGTACCAGACTATTCTCACAAGACAGTGCATGTATTGTGCTGACTGACTTGTAATTGTTAATCGGACTGAATTAAATGACTGTAATCACCCCAGGCTGTGATGATGAGGGTGTGAGGTACAAAAGATTACGGGAACTTTACCCTTTATCTAGTTTACTGTGACTCAATGACCAGCCAAATCAATGTCTTCATATTGGTAGAGTTATCTGTAGAGTTGTTATAGTCTCAGTTGTTCAAGTAATGAGATGGATATAATTTGGTACTCTTCTGCTGTGTATGTTAGGTTAAACTTTAGTAATGCTGTAGGCTATAAAAAGTTTGTCTAGTTTCAGTTTTTGTTCCTTCTGGCTTTTCCCTTTTTTGGAGTTACTGTTTTAGTAGTTTAGCCAGAAACGATCTTTTACTGATGCAGCCCTATAGATTCCTAGACTAAGGGCTGTATTATGAGTAGAACTTTTTGTTTTACTATATATAATAATGGCCAATAAATATTATGAAAATGTATTCTCTGTAGCGGACAAAAGAAATCTAATCTGAACTCCAGAATTTGAGTTTGATTCTGATAAAGCTATACATGTAGGAATCGACATTACAGTTAATGCAAGACAAATCTAGCATTGCACATGCAAAAGGTTGCATGCATGTAATATTGAGGTGTTTAGTCTTGGTAGTGGCTGCAGGGCGCCTGTCTTTGCTGATGGGACAGTTGTTAAAAGGTCAAAGGTCAAAGATTTGTGTTTTCTCACAGGAAAAAAAGCCACTTCATGTGATGAGTGAGAAGAAAGGTGAACTTTAAAGCTGTGCTGTGTTACTCTGGTGGATGTTGTGTCACTTACTTGTCTCCAATTAGATATTATGTCTTTGGCTGGAATGTTCCACAGTATAGCATTAAATATATCTATCTCTATGGAGACTAGCAGGTTATGTCACAAGAGGCTAAGTTACAGGTTAGATCTGTGGCGACCTTGGTCAGAGTAAAAATATGTGTTGCATAGAGCACCTACTTTTAATTTTGATTTTAAAATGGAAAAAAATGTTTATTAGTGATTCAATGATTATAGGCATTTTTGATATAGGTACAAAAATGTCTGAGATCTCTCATAACCACATAAATGCCATATTTGCCAGTTTCCATATTTTTAATGATCTTGTTGATGATAATTACTTCAACTTGAGTAACAGCATTTTGAAGCAACATCTTACTCACTCTCCTCCTCTTGCATTGCTTCTGCACAGTAGCAGCTGGTTGTGGTGGCCCCGAACCAAACCACAGACCACTAGCGAATGCTTAGTTTTACAATGCTTACACATTTTTAAATCTACTCCTAAATCACTTTTACATCCTCTGATTCAACGCATTTATGAACTTGGCTACACTCGGGGAAGCAATTAAGGCTAGATAATTGTCTCTCAACCAATTCTTAAAACATCTCTATTATTGGGTTGTGTAATATTGTATTGTTCAGTGGGACCAGAAGTCAAGCGTGTCGTAGTGAACTCTGGAGACCCTCTGGTCAATGGTGTTCCATGTCAAACCTCCATGACGGCTTCCTCTATGGCTGTCCTGACTTGTTTATGTAAAAGTTGCCTAATGTCTAGCTGCTCATTAGTCACAGTGACTAACTCTGAGTGTCTGTCTTTTCTCTTCCAGGGAATAATGAAGATGCTCTTGCCTTTGGTGGCTGTACAGCTGCTCCTGGTTCCAGTGTACTCGGTGAATTTACACACAACCACAAACATGTGAAATACTACCTACTGCCTCCAAGAAGGGTTATAAAAAAATTAAAGCCCAGATACTAGATACTCTACTGATATCAAAACTCGATACTCTTGAACTGCACCCACAGGGCTCTACATTGCATCATTCACTCACTCACTCCAAACTCATTACTAGTCACGAGCTGCCCAGGGGCAGACTGACGGAAGCAAAGCTGCCAATCTGCACCAGTTGTTAAAACATTTACCCCAGAACTAGAAGATCTCTGGTTCAGTTCTAAGTCTGGGTTCTATATATATTCATGATTGTGAGATAGGATTATTATTGATTGAATGAAACCATTACACTACTATTACTGCCCAGTTTCTCAAGTTCCTCCATTTTGCTCCATCTTATGACCTGTTAAACCATGTCCTGTAATTTGTAAACTTTGTTAACATAAATTCATGTAGGTGATATTTGTAATTAGTTGTCATCCTACCTACCCACCCCAATTTTACCACTGGATACATTGGGGACCCCCTGTGGACCCCCTGTGGACCCCCTGTGGACCCCCTGTGGACCCCCTGTGGACCCCTGTGGACCCCTAGATTGGGAAAAACTATTCTATATCACTAAATCAAAACGTCCTTCTTCTTTACAACACATACTGATTGAGATGCCCGTATCTTAAATCTGTATTCTATGTGCAGGGTCCTGGTGGGGACTCGTGGGATGCCTGGGGTCCTTTTGGAGAGTGCAGTCGAAGTTGTGGCAGTGGAGTCACCATGAGGTCCAGGCGCTGCATCACACACAGGTCTGGACAGTTTCGGTTTTATGAAGAACTAAAATAAATTGTTATTATTAACATTTTTCAGTGTAAGTTCCAAGAAAATTGTGTTATAGAGAAAGGGGAATAGAAAACATATGAGCATATGAGAGGTTTTGTTTTTCAAATTATTACTTTGTTTGGTGGGATAGTCCATGTCCAACCAGGAAGTGAAATTATCAACATAATTTAAAAGATTTTGAAATGAGTGGCTTGTTTTCACGTTTCCACAGCAACACAGCCAACTGTCCCCGTCCGACCTTACCACCTGTACCCTCTTCTCTCACACGAAATAAATGAATGTCCTTCGCACTATTCAAATATTTACAATCCTCTCTTACTTTTTGCTGAAAATGGTGATGCTTCATTAAATATTAGAAGTATTAGAACAGTACAACACAGATCTTCAACTTCGACACTGAGTAGAGACATTGCCATACATTTTTTCTTCACTGGATACAATTAGTTGCCCTTTACCCATTTCACAACACATCATGCTTCAAAGTCCTATGTTTAAGGGAGAAATGTTTTAACTTGAAAAGGGATTTTGGGTGTAACCATTTGGCTGAGGTTTGGTTGAAGATATCTGACTCTTGTAGTTCAAAGAAATTGTCTAAAAAAGCCAAGATCAGCCTGAAGCAAACTACATTTATTTGACCAAAAACTGTATAATTATTACTTAGATTATATAAACATTTTATTTACTACATTCTTATGACAAATTATAGTGCTTACTATAGTACTTTGATTGACATAAGATCTGGGGTTATTTGTGGTCAATGTTCCGTAGTAATATGTCCAAATATTTGATGAAAACAAATTTTGCTTCTATAAGACCTGTAGGCACTGGGCAAAGCATGTAATGAAATAGTTTTTTCATGTCAGAACAACTGTCTGCCTACCTTCATTGATTTGTGCTTAAACTACTGGCATATTTTAAACTATGTGGCCTGATCTTTTAGTCTGCTGTCTGTAATTCATTCTAGTTTTAAACAAGAAAACCTATAAGAAATATATCAAAATACTGGGGTTGCACAAGTTTTGAGAATAATCTAATTGGAATTTTTCAATGGCGATTAGATTCAAACACAAGCACATTTTTAACATGCCCAGAAGCATTAACTTTTCAAATCTGAACTGCTAAACTAGTACAACGTTGCCACGCATTTCATAACAGTACAGGGTTACAAGTTTTCTACAATTGCCGGGTATTTTGTTGTTTTTGTTTACAGAGGACATTCTATTACCTAAAGAATTCATTTTTTCATAACTACAGCACTTCACATTTCGATTCAGTGTTCATGTACAGTATATCGTATTCATATATACAGCCATACAGCCATATGAATACTGCATTTTGGTACAACTGTAGACTTGTTTTGAACCACTCGTCAGCTGAGTCAATAGTGCCCTGCCTTTTGCATCTTTCACTAAATAAACACTATTATATCTTGTGTGAATCACACCTCTAACTACTGTAATCAGACTGATGTGGAGTTACAGTGTAATTGTATGTATTTTGGGGAATTTCCATTTTACTTTAAAATTATTTCCAAATGATGACCTCAGATTTATCCTACATATTTAGCTGTATTGATTTGTTCTTAGAGGTGTCCACATCTGTACAGACATGTTTTATAATTGACTTTTGGCGTTTTGACAAGAGTGTGTTATGTTTTTGGGGCTTAAGGGCAGGTACTTTGGGAGGTGACTTAACCATGAGTTTTCAGGATGACTGGAAGGAAAGATGGCAAAACAGAAAATCTCTGTCTCACTTCAGAATGAGCTGTTGTTTGTGTAAGATTTAGGCCTTGAGGCCAGAAGCTTCACAGGGCAGACATAAAGAGCACTCAGCTTTGGATAATCTTTACAATGACAGATATATATTTACACCAGTGTTTGTCTATACTTTCAAGTGAGGAGATTAGTCGGCCAGTAGTGCATGGATTAACCCAATAAAATGTTTTGGTATGTTTATGTGGTTGTCAAAGCAAACTGTCTGCTGGTTTTACTGTGTAGATATGTGTATATTTGTTTAGTTTTATTTCAAATGCACTTTCAATACAAATGCAAACTGTTTCATACCCTTATTTGGGGGAGGATTAAACGAATATCCTTTGGTATTGTAATGTAAAGCTTGTATTGTATAATAGTGATTTCTAAAGCAACACATTTTTATCATTCATAACTTTTATAGATTCTGATTTGAGGCATACGTCACAGTGCAGCAGACTAGCAGGCAGCTTTAGCTTCCTGTTTTCAGGAAGTAGGAGGTTAACCAATTATCTTACTTTTTTCCTTTTTCACACCTAGAACTGATGGAGGTCACAACTGTGTAGGACCTGAGAAGTCGTATCGCTCCTGTAACATTCAGGTAAATTTAGGTGTTTTCTCAATGCTCAAGAATGCTTATTGAGAAGCAGCTTTAGTTGGGTATAGGTTTTGGGTATAGGGTTTGTGTTTTGGGGTCTACTATTGCTACAAAAATAATTGACATTTTACATTGTTTAACTGTCTCAGGACTGTCCTGAGGGCTCCAAGGATTTCCGTGAGGAGCAGTGCTCCCAGTTTGACGGCACAGACTTCCAGGGCAAACGTTACAAGTGGCTGCCTTATTATGGAGGTCTGTCTCTTAGCACCAACAACACATAACAGCAATGGCTAATACTACAATGATACAATAAATACTATTATGTGGGTTTATAATTTATGTTTTTGTTTGTGACAGCTGAGAACCCATGTGAGCTGAACTGTATGCCTCGAGGAGAGAACTTTTATTACCGCCATCGCAGTGCAGTGGTGGATGGGACGCCCTGCCACCCGGGACGCAACGACATCTGTGTGGGTGGGGTCTGCAAGGTAATAATCTAAAATACACAAGAACTTCACACATCACCGTAACATTATAGATTATATTATTATTAAGTATTTTTAAAACCTTAGAGCTCAACTAATATTGCGTGTGATTATAGGGCAAAGATGAATTTCTAACTCGGATGTAAATTCATTTCAAGATGCCTTCTGTAGCATATCAGTGTAACTGCAATTATGGCCTCCTAGTCGCTCCATTGTGTTCCTTTCAAGATTATACCACCTCAAGCAATTACTGAACATAAAAATAAAATATGGAATTTTCTTTATTGTCTCCTGTTTCCATTGCAATGCTCAAAGATGCAAATAAAGCACATTTATAGATGCCTGCCTCCTATAGTATATGTTACAACCTTAAATCTCTATGAATTGTCAGTCTGAACTTGCCCTCTATACCTCCCCTGCAGAAATACCCCCCTGTTTTTTACACATTTTTACTGTCTAATAACTCAGATGTCATGCAGTGTTTGTGAGCCTCCCGAGGGAAACAGGAGTGTGTAAACTGGATAAGTGCATGTTGCAAAATGAGTGAATCCTTCAAAGACGCCTCCTTAAAATCTTATAGGACACACAAAGACTGTAGAGTAGCATCATGTAGTCTGTGCACTTTACAGTAATGTTTTAAATTACGTAGATTGTACCCACCACCTGCTTGTCTACATAGAGATGCTATTTCTTTGCCTAGAATGTTCCACAATATTCCATAAACTTAGTATGTGATGCCAAGTTACAGGTCAGATCTGTGGAGTGTAGAGAAAAGCCTGGCATGGTTTTCACCTTAAACTGAATAAATGCAAGTTAAATGGCATAACAGTGACAGTGGAATATATCAGACTAAGCAATAACATCTCCATGGAGACGAGCAGGTGTCGGACCCCCACCAGAAAACTTACATAGGACACCTTTAATGAATGTGGGAAATAGTTATTACTTGTACCTGGAACAGAAGTGTCCAAAATATGCAGCCCTCAGACCTGTTTTCTTGGCCCTCTGACAACTGCAAGTTTAACATCCTCTGTCATTATAAACGTATCAAACATTTGGTGTGAGAAATAACTGAATTAATATGTAGTGGCCCTTTAAACCCTCACATAGTTGTTGTGTCTATATGACTGGCCTTGGACTGGATAGAGATTGAGCTGTATAACAATCTTCAGTGCATGTCTAAGTTGAATAGCATAGCAGGATCTCATAATAATTTAACAGCTCTTCTCCTCTCATTATGGTCCCATGTGCTGATAATGTGACCTGTGGACTTTCTCCTGTTGTGCACACAGCTGCTGGTTCAGGCCTGATTTAAAGGCCTCTGTCTCTCATCCAATATTTAGGTTCCTGGTTTTGTAGTTGGTGATGTTCCCAGACACTTTGGGTTTTCGCAACATCAAATTTAATCTCTTCTGGTTTGGCTCTTGTTATATTGTGACATTTTTATATTTCCTCATTTTATTTTGGAGGGTTTTAGCCTTTCCTTTGTTCTATTGTTCACCGTAATAAATCATTTCTGACCATAGTATTGGACTGGTTTTGTTTTCAGCGGCTCGGTTGTGACAACATGCTGGAGTCTTCTCAGCAGGAGGACCCCTGCCTGCAGTGTGGGGGCAACGGCCAAACCTGTCGCCAAGTCAAAAGCACTTTCTCCACACGGAGTCTGCCCAATGGTACCACTTTTCTTTTTTTTTTAACTACTTCTGCTATAAATGTTCTCCCCTCTAAAGTCAATGTTTTTTTATTTTCTTTTTATTTGATTTTAGGCTACAACCAGATGTTTGTTATTCCTGTTGGAGCAACTACCATCAGCATAAGAGAATCAGTGGCCACTCGTAACTACCTGGGTGAGTGTTTCTTAACTTTATGTATGTATGTATTTATTTATTTACCCACTTGTACTAACTAATAAACAGGTACAGTAATTTATTCACATCACATTAATATATGAATAGATAAAACAAACTAAAATAACTTTATAGTACTGTACCTTTTGTGTTAGCCCCAAGTTTGAGTAATTGGTGAAGTAGTTTGTATAGATTTTATACATACTACATTCAGTAATAGTAAATATCTGCCAATACTTCTCTCTTCAGCTATCAAGAACCTGAGGGGTGAATACTACCTCAATGGACACTGGGTAATTGAGTTTTCCAGAGCCACACCCATCGCTGGGACCGTCTTGTACTACCAGAGAGGCGCTGAGGGCGATAACGTCCCAGAGACTATTATCGGTCGGGGGCCGACCACTGAGCCCCTGGTGGTTGAGGTATTTACTTTAGGATTTATACGACTATTTGCTTGTAAATTGTTTTGTAAATGTGTTTATAATGTGTTTTTTTTTTTATTTTAGTTGATTAGCCAAGAGCCAAACCAGGGAGTAGACTATGAGTTTTACCTTCCCATAGGACGCTCCACTCAGGGATACTACTGGAGTTTTGGGTCCTGGTCGACCTGCAGCAAAGACTGTGGATCAGGTCTGATCATTTAACAGCATATTTAACCAGTACTAGTCGCACTTATTTTTTTTATATTAAAAATTATATATATTTCCCAGGATACCAGACCCGCTCAGTCTTTTGCACCATCGATCAAGAGGCGTACCCCGACTACCTTTGTGCCTCTTTGTCTCGGCCACAGAGCAATAGAACCTGCAACCCCCAGGAGTGCCCACAAGTCCACAGGTAGGGATTAATTGCTACTAAAGCCATTTTCGCACACAAAATGCCACACGGCTCTTCTACAGACATTATCCTGATGGCCTGTTTGTGTGATTGCGTGCACCAACTCTGGACGTCATACGGAGGTTTAACCGCGGCGCACATACAAAGAGACAAAGGCAACCAAGATGACTCCTGACCAACAACTGCACAGATTACGACACTGGAGTTGATGTCACGATAGAGATATCCAGTGAACAGTGCGTAATGCTGTGAACGCCTGGCATATGAAGGAACACGTGATTCACTTTATTTATTTATTTAATGCTAAACCGGATACATTTGAGTATTTATTTAGCCTGGTCAATAGGCTATAGAAAGTTGTGACCAGTGCCCTAATTCATTTTTTGTTCCATCATCATGACAGATAAAAAAATAATATTTAGATCATTTCAATTTAATTTTATTTAACATACCTATCACAAAACCACCTGCAGTTTCTCCAAATTATGGAACTTTCTTTTTATCATCGGCTTTACACAGTGCTGATGTGAATGTGTAGGCCCTAGATATATCTTATAAGCCCCACGCACAAGCCCTTAGGTCCCACACACTCAGCATCTTCCAGTGCCAAATCACTCTGCGTCAGCAGATGCACGGCAAGATGTGTGGGAAAACTCAGGCTAAACTTTGAACAGTAGGTTAACGAGTGCTGCAGAGTCCAGGGCAGACTGCAAACCTCCTTGTTATGATAAATAAGAGAGTCAGCATTTTCTCTGCCTCAAATTCATGCATTATGGCAAAAACGCAAAGAAATCCCACTGGATCAGTTCCTGCCCACAAAATAGAAGGCTACCTTCTTTTTATGCAGAAGCGTATGACGAGATCGTATTCTCTCCTGTCTTCATTGATAGTTTTTTATGGTTCAGTTTGTGCAGTGAATGGTGCATCAGAAGCCTCAAATCCATAACGGCCTCATCCATCCCATATCTGGATCTATCTTGTATCTGTGGGAGTCACTGTTGCACCGCAGAGCTTTATTGTTTTTGCCTCTGCTTCATGCAGCTCAGTTACTCAGGTGTCTGAATCCGTATACACCCAAGAGCCTGCTATGACGCCGTGTGTGAATGAAACTGATCCTGCTAGGATTCTCCGCAGGATCAGTTTCTCCGGTGTATGAAAATGGCTAAAATTTGGCTAAGAGACAGCAGTGAGATAATGTTTCTATAAAGATGCAGGTTTTGAATGAACTGATTCTGTATTGACTGTTTTAAAAAGGATGGCCTACCTCTATCCACCAAAGTTGTGGACAAAAAAGAGCAGAATACTTATATTCAGGTAACTGTATCAAATCAAATCCAGTTCTAGAGTAGCATCACTTCTAACACTAGAAGACAAACGCTGGTTTGTCTTTAAATCTAGGCAATCGTAGTTTCACTCATTCACAGAAACACACAATCTTCACCAAATTATTATTAGCAAAAATAATTGTAAATGAATGTGCTGTTAACTTAATTGTTATTAACCAACACGTGTCTCACAGCAGTTCCCTCGTAGCTTGTTGTAGTGGCTTTAATACCCTTCCTTGTGAAATCATATTATAATTCATGATACTAGCAGTTTATTTAGTCTTGAAGAAAAGCCAAATGTTTATCCTTTGTATCTATTTTGCATTTATTCAATTACAGTTGTTTTTATTGATCAAAAATACCTAAAAACTGTGAAAAAGCAACCCCCGCTCACTGTCAGAAGACATGATCTGACCTGTAACTTGTCCTTTATCTCAATGTGGATAGATATGTTTAATACCACATTGCGAAACATTTCAGACAAAGCAATGACATCTCCATGAGGAAAACCAGAAAAATGACATGAAGCACTTTTAATGTTATTTATAATTTTAATAATCTTGCTTATTTTTCCCATCTCTGATTTATCAGCTGGAAGACAGGTGAGTGGAACACCTGCTCAGTCACCTGTGGCGGCGGGTCCCAAGTCCGGACAGTGCAATGTATTAGCCACGATGCATCTGGACCCCGTGTAGTAGAGGATGCTGTGTGTGCTGCTTACTCAGAGGCGCCCCCTACAATGCAAACCTGCAACATGCATCAGTGTGCCCAGTACCGCACAAGCAGGTGGAGTCCTGTAAGTGGACAGAGAACTCTATTAGTGCTACATGTATTCGGTGTCTTTTTTTATAATCTTATGAAAATAGAACTTATGAAAATAGTACAACAAACATTCTTTCTTCTACAGTTAAATATGTGTAGTAATAAATGTTGTATGTTCTTTAGTGCTTTCAAAGAACAAACTAGATTACACTGACAGCAAAAATATCTCAAATTTTAGAACAAATCCTATTGAAGAAGGAAAGGTAAAGTTGTCCTTAAAGTTGTTATAGACATGTTAATCTGGTATTGAACCATTAAACATGTTTCCACGCCACTACAGTCCCCCACAATAGACTTGATTCTTGACTCTTATTGTTTCTCCAGTGCTCTGCAACCTGTGGGTCTGGAGAGCAGACGCGGGATGTGACCTGTGTTGGATCTGGGGGCATGAGGCTGGAGGAGACGGCCTGTGCCACTCTGCTGCGGCCCCCCTCCATCAGAGCCTGTGAGGCTGCCCCCTGTGCCCGGGAGGTCAGCTGGCACGTCGGAGCATGGACCCTGGTGAGAAGACTCAAAACACTAACAAATGTGTAACAGGAGATTTAAGCTGAGGGTTCATCACTGTATTTGATATAGAATGAGGGTTGTGTTTTATATAGAATTCAAGGCTGGAGCAAAACGTCTGTTTTTTAATTGCATTTACTTTAGACTTTAGAAAGGTGATGTGTTGTCAGTGTGATAGCTAATAACTTCTAACTAATCAGATTTCTTTGTTATCCAAGTCCTTCCTGCAAATTTTGTTTCTTCTTTTGTGTGCTTTGAAAATATTTTTGCCTCACACTGGGGTGGATATTAAACTTGACATAAACTGATTCCTTTGGGAAATTACCAGTATCAAGCTGTACACAAAAGAGTTTTCAAACAAGCAGAAGCTATAGTAATAAGCAGAAACATCAGACTTTGTGTATTTTTGAAATAGCTAGTGTTATTTATGTTGCCTGTATATTCCTTAGAAAAAGAAAATGTAATTTTGTCCATTTGAGAAATTTCATTTTGCTATGGAACCCACCTGGATAACTGAGGGATTACACAGACATGTATTTTCCTTGTTACAGTGCTCAAGGAGTTGTGGTTCAGGATCCCGGGAGCGTCAGGTGATCTGCTCGGACCGGGAGAGACACCTGTATCCTGTGGGCCAGTGCAGTGCACAGCCCAAACCTGCCACCGTGGAGCGCTGCAACACCCAGCCCTGCTACAGCCCACAGAGTAAGTGCAGATAGTTAAATCTGTACTTTTTGGAGGATAGGAGACTTTTCAGAGTTCTAATAATATCTAATAATATATTCTTATAGGTGTCCCCAGTATTCAGGACCCACGTGGACATGACAGCACACAGACAGGCTTCCAGCCTTATGTCCCAGAATCAACAGGTGGGTCAACTTATGTGAATTATTATTTTAGGTATATGTGTTATAAGTTATTTGTTACTGTACAAACAAGTTATGCAGCAAAGTTACATGAATACAGTACAGAAACCTTTTTTCTTTCACCAAAATGATCTCATTTGCTTACTCCACTGTTGCCTATAAAGTTGTAATAATTTCTTTTAACCAATAACCTTCTTTTTCTATGTGATCACCTTTTGCCTGAATGCAAGGTTAATGCTGACTTGTAGACATTGTACATGAGAGATATTCCACTACAAAAACAACAAACACGTTTTAAGCCAACTAACTTTTGAAATTAGGGGCAATATCTTATGTAATCCAGTCACTTTGCCCCTTTGAGCAGCCCCTCCCCGTTGTGTCCTCGCTCTAATTATCCGACGTGTTTTCTGGGGTCCACTGCTGCTGTCAGCCTGATTAAAATGTTTTGGAACCACTGAAGTGTGTTACAGCACTGACAGTAGAGTTTCTGGCAAGTTAGTCTAGTTTGCGTATAGTTTTCAAAGTGGCACTACATGTTTTGTCTTGGTGAGTAACTATGGACATCATAGTGAGAAATCAGATCTAACCTGAATTTGAACTTTAACTTTTAACTTTAACTGGTTTGAGCCCAATTTCATCCTGATGTAGAGTTTATCTGGTCCTACTCTACTCCTGGTTTAGTCCTGCTTTAGTCCAAGTTTAGTTCCACTTTCAATGCCCATCCTTCAAAGCTATTTCAGATGACTTTTTGATACCTTTGTCTATGGAACTGTCTATCTGGCTAATTACGCAGTGTTGAGATAATATGGTTACATAGAGTAAATTGTCCTAAATATTGCATATCATAATATCTATCATATTTATTATTTTGCTCTTGTAGCTCGTCATACAGACTTCACAAACACAACCAACACAGTGGACGACCCTCATAGCTCCGCCCCTGCCATTCACTGCAGCCAGTCACGTTACGGGTGCTGTCCTGACGGCCGTACCTCTGCCGGCGGGCCACAGGGACTGGGCTGCCCACAGATCCAAACCTCTACTCCAGCGTCCTGTGACCAGACCAGGTGGGCAGCTGGGATTATACTGCACAATGGGGTTTTGCTCTAGTGTTGAGTTTTTATTTGGATGTCACATTTACAAGCAAGTGAACACTCTCACCAGGTGATGTTTGGTTGAATCACACTTAAATATGAGATTAATACATTTGATTAACAACAACATTAACAAGAAATGAACTGATTAACAGAAAAAGTCTACAAGTGACAAAAGCTTTATGTTGACAATAATGATTTGAACATTTCTGGTTCTTGCACTGCTCCTTCAGATCTGATTTCATTCATCACTCTATCTTTTGAAAATGCCAGATTATGTGCATTATTTAATTTTTTTGTCCTTCTGATTGCATTAACGTTAAATAAATTCAATTATAAATCAGATCTTACAAGCTCAACATATCTGTACAAATGAAAGCACTTAACTCAGAACATTCATTGGATGCACAAAAGACTCCAGAGTTTACCACCAGCCATAACCCATTTTCACAATCAGTTCTGGATGGGGAAAAGCACTCATTACAAAAATAAGTACATTTGAATAAAAATAAGTCAAAGTAGTGATTTCCAGTGTTTTGGCCATGTTTTTGTACATAGTGTTCTGTATCTTTGTGTTGCAGTTACGGATGCTGCCAGGACGGAGTGACGACAGCTTTGGGCCCGAACAGAGAGGGCTGCTCGGAGTATGTGGCCCCATCGCCCACTGTAAGAAAAACACACAAAACTCAACCGTTAAAGCCACAGACTGGCCCTGATACAAGAACATGTGTAGGAGTCGTCTGCACTTTACAAACCATAACATACTACGAGCGAACTATTTTAAACTAAAACAGTGTTTGGTCTGCCTCAGAACATGGTGTCTCTGGATATTTTACTGTAGTTCCCAGTTTGGAAGATAATTGGCAGTTTTTGCTGTTTACTATTTGACTGGCACATGGCACATCTGTACAGTGGTCAGCTCTACTCCTACTCTTCCTGTCTTCACCGTACAAGTAACACATTATTGTCCCCACCAAATGCCCATAATTGGTGAAGTAGGCTATATAATTATAACTTTATGAAAATGAGAATTAAATAGTTTTAGCTATACCTCCCATATTTGCACATGAGCATACCTATTTTTTTTTTTACATCACAACTATTTGTAGCATGTTATTGAATGCTCGCTCATCTCTCTAGGTGGCACCCACTCTCCCAACTGAAAATGCCAGACAGTGCCGTTTGACCACCTATGGGTGCTGCTTTGACCGTACTTCAATCGCAGCTGGACCCAATGGAGAGGGATGCCCTGATCCACCCAACAACAGTATGTGCTCTTCAACTTCCCACATACCCACACAATCTACATTCTGACATAGCTTTGTTTTTCTGCTATCTGCTTTAGTATTAGACTTACAAAATTGTTCCTATTTTAGTTTTTTTAGGTCATGAAAATGTATATAAAATAAATGTATATATTAATACATTTTAATGTCTTACATATTTCAAATAATGTAATACACCACAACCAGTTCACCAGTAAAGCAAACAGCTGCGCTCTCGATATTTTAGGCTTTAATGATAAGACATCACAGCAGAAAATGGGGTAGAGAGAGGGGAGAGACATTCGGAAAGCTGCCAGAGAGATTGATGGACTCTGATTCACAACAATCTAATCTTTACTTTTTACTCCTGTTTCAGTTGAGCGCTCCATCTGCTCCCTGCCCCGTGCCGCCGGGTCCTGCTCTAGCTGGACACCTCGCTACCACTATGACGTCATCACCTCCAAATGCCTACACTTCTGGTTTGGAAGTTGCCACGGAAACAACAACAACTTCATGACCCGGGCGGAGTGCCAGAGAGCCTGCCAACCTGCTGCGCCCAGCCAACAGGGTCCTGCCCCAGCTGCTACACCCAGAGAAACGCCCTCTAGAGGCACCTCCACACCCGCACGTCCCGCTTCAGGATCGGGGTCTGGGAGGGGCAGTTCTGGCGGGGCAGGTGCTGGAGCAGGTGCCCGTGATCGCAGCATGGGCAGAGTGTTCACGGTGCAGAGCGGCTCCTCCCCCGGGGGTAGGTACGGGACAAATGCGGCCACGCACGCCCACAGAGCCCCGCGCCCCACTAGGGCGCGCCCCA
>KN484924.1:19965-37791 GCA_000787095.1 Periophthalmodon schlosseri
GCTCCCCAGGGGGCTCGCCACCCGCCCGAGGCTGCCTCCGCCCCAGCTGCCGCACACACCGGCCCTGCAGCCAGGTAAGAGCAGAGGATCATGGGAAATAAATGAAAGGAGTCAAATCTATTCTACGTGAAAGGAAGCCGTGAATGTGACCAAATATTCACCAAAACACCTTAATATTTATACAGTATGATTTAGCTGGTCAAGTGCTTATTGCCACAAGAAATGGTTGACTATTGTGACGATATTTTGCAAACTAAGATATCTGATTGTCACATTTGAACTGGCAAGAAACCAAAACCTCTAGACTCACTTCAAATGTTCCAATAACCGTTTCCAAAATGGTGAATTTGAAAGTGAAACTAGAGGGGAAATACACAGTGTTTGTAAAAGTGAAGTAATTGCTACATGTTGTGTGTATTGCTGTTTTGTATATGATTTATGTGTTGCTTGATAGGGCTGCACAATAACACTCAAACTATTGATTGGCTAACTGTATTTTCCTGATTAAAATATTGAACAAAAAATAAGACGAGGAAAGCATCACTACCACAACCTCCTGGAAAAGCATACACTTGTTATATGCTTATTGTGCAGAACTATTGCTTGTATAATCTTGCTTTGTCAAATCACTCTAGTGTTGGTTGCTCCACAAATCACGCTTTCACACTTGCCTCGCACCCTTTTTATTGTTGAGTTTGGACTTTTCACCGCACAGCCACCCTCACAAATGGACACTTTAAGTACCACATATCCGTAACGTTGCATATGTTTGTCAATGTACATTTAGTTGTCTGCTTTTGTCACCCACTTTTTTACCTCAGTGTTGTCTGTGAACTAATAAAGGTTGTGCTGGGATGCTTAATGCCTTTGTCCTTGTTTGTCTGTTACTGTTTGTCATATTCAGCTTTTGTCGGCCATTTTGTAGACTGGGAACATTTCAGTATTGGTTCTTTACTTGGGTGTGTGGGAATCACCAATCAGGCAAGTTTAGAAATTACAGTGCTTTTTTTCTTATTTCTTATTTATCCTTGAAGTTGATCCAAGCAAGAAAAACTGGTGAACCAATGAACCAGTGATATTTTTTGCCTGATTGGTGTCATTTTCTGTTCAATGCTTGTTAAGATTGTTACGTCTGCTTTGGGTTATTTGGATGATTTTATATGTATTTCTCTTGATGCAAAGTCTTACCTTTTCCTTGCCTAAACCTGGTTGTGGGCCAACTTTATGCTTACGTTGGTGGAGTCCATTTTCTCTGAATCTGTGCTTACCATTTCCTCTTTTATCTGCTATAACTTCCCTGTCCCTCCATGTCTTTTATTTGGCCTCACAGTTTGACCCTTGGCGGAGTGAGCATTGATAAGTCTGACCCGGACACGGTGGAGGCTCTTGTGGGGCAGACAGTGGTTCTGCCCTGTAGAGTCAGCCCTCTGCCCTCGTCCACTGTCTCTGTGGAGTGGAGGAGAGACGGCCTCCCACTGTCCACCAACAGGTTAGTCTGTGGTTTGCAATCATGCAGTGTCGATCATATAATGCAGTAGATTTACACTTTACTGCAGAAGACACAGTAGAGATCAACCGATCTATGTTGTTTGTTTGTTTTTTTTTTCATGGTCGATGCCGATACCGATTGTTTAGAATCCAGAGAAAAACCGTTGGCTCTGCTGATAGATACTTTTGGGCCGATTTTGCCCATTTTGATTATTGATTATTATATCGATTTTCCCTAAATTTTGTATTTTAAATTTACTACAAGCTCATTCACAGTCCTTTTTACCACAAACCTTTAAGAGAGCTGTGTACTCATGTTTAGTGCTTTATATGTTTATATGTTTTATGCATATTCTTTAGGCAGCAGGTCGACCCAAACAAAATAATGGCCTCTGCTGGAGATTTAAGGCCAATGTGTGTTTGTGTTTGAGAGAAGCTGAACAATAACCGAAAAAAAAATGTAATGGTAAAGGGCAGTAGATCATATCTCATAATGTGCTAACCCATATCACACAGAGGCAGAGGCATTCACACTAACGGCAAAGCGGTTTACGTGTCTTCATATGAACCAGTATCTAAAACAACATTACAATTATACCGAACAAATAACAAAAAAGTAAAAAGTACAAAACAGTGCTGGATCTTAGTTTTCTGTTAGTGAATCTGAACTATATGAATCTATATGAAACTCATTTCATTAATTGTTTAAATTAAGGGCCTTTACCCAAATATAATCAATATAATAATAGATATATGCTGCAATAATGTCAAGGTGTTTGGTTCTTTACAAATTCATATGGTTTGGTTGTGTCATAGCCTTGTCACAGTGTTTACTAACCCGCCTAACAAATCCCACATGCTATTTTTAGTGTATTATCTTTCACTTTACAGACACCATCAGCAGCCCAATGGGTCATTGTTGGCCGGTCCCCTAATGAAGTCAGACAAAGGGTGGTACCTGTGCGTCGCCACCAGGGCGCAGGAGCGAGACCACCGCTACATTTACCTGTCTGTCTCTGGTAACACTACATTCAGTCATTCTATATGATTCTTTTACTTTCTGAAAGCTGCTTAACATTTACATATACAAAAAATAATAATAATAATTAATCATGTTGTCTAGTTCAACTAAGGAGTGACAGACAAGTACATTTTGTGCCCGAGCCAGATAAAAGTACAGACAGTAATTTGCATATTGAAGAAGCCTCCACCTCATATCCATTTTTGGGACACCTTGTTTCTGTACTTGTAATGTTGTTTCCTCATCACAAACATACCTGGAGTTGTGTTTTGTTTCATTCACACATGTTTAACACACAAACCCTGCATATTTAGTCTGAGTTCTTCTATCAAACTGAAAACACTCTGTTCCACCTTGTGATGTCATATGGGTTATACAGGAAGCGCTCTACTGTGTTTTTAAACTCCGTACACCTTCACTAGAATCATTTGGATCATTTCAGCCCTGGAATTGCCAATCTCTACTGAACTAAAGGTAAAAGGTGACTGTTAACTTGAAAACTACAGCTTCATGACATCACAAGGTGGAACAGAGAATTTTGAGGTTTGGAGATGCAGACAGACTAATAATAAAGGGTCACTCAAACATGTGTGAATGAAAAAAAACACAACTCCAGGTATATTTTTAATGAGGTAACAACATTATAACATGGCCTAAAGCTCACATGAGTCAATTTTGCGTAATATAGAACGTTTAAGTGTCCTTTTTTCAGAGGGAACCGCTCCTCTGGATCCCAGCTCACTGCCCAGTGACAGCCCCTCCCCAAAGTAAGAATAATTCAAACCACAGAGAAATAAGTGTTTCCAGGGCTTAATACTCTCAAATGTCTGTTCTTACAGATTCAGCATTGATCAGAGTGGTTTGTCTCTGCTGGAGCTGAGAGAAGGACAAACTGCTCGACTGGCCTGCACTGTGCTGCCTCCTTCTGCACTTCAGTCGGTCAGTATTCAGTGGACCAAGGACGGACACACTCTCACGGACTCAAGGTAATTTTATACATAGAAAACATAAGATAAAGAGGATGCTTCGCACATCGTATTTCTGAAGCCAGGTTTGTTGGAGAGGGCGCTGCACTCTGTCTATCTTGCAAAAACTGAGCTTTCTTTACAGTGGATATACATAACATATCATATATCAGATTCATATAGTTTAGATTCACTGACAGAAAACTACGACCCAGCACTGTTTTGTACAATTGTCCAGTATAATTGTAATGTAGTTTTAGATGTAACATTTTTCCATCATGTTTTTTTTTCCATATATTGACTATAGCCTCATATTACTTTTTAGGAGTTTTGCTCGGTTGTAGACTATGTAAGGGCCAGGTGGAAGTAGGGTGTAGTGGGCCACCAGACTCCTCTGAATTTATTAAAGTGAAACACTGACAAAGATGTAAAACAACACTAATCGCACAGCGGTTGTTTCATTTTGCAGGTTCACTTATGTGTCTGATGGGACTCTAATCGTGGGTCCCCTGAGGTCTGAGGACTCTGGTCTGTACACCTGCACCGTGTCCAGTCCACAGCAGCTGGAGCAGAGGCAGATACAGCTCAGAGTGCAAGGTACAACTCATTTCATTAACTGTTTAAATTAAGGGCCTTTACCTGACTTTGAACTGTGAGTGAAGAACATCTTTCAGAATGAATGAATGAACAACTAGCCCCCCCCCCACTTAGTCCCTTCTGAGAAGCATCCAGTGTCTCTGATTGCCTCAAACTGTCTGTTTCCTGCAGTTGCTTCCACTTGTGTTGTTCTTTCATGTCACCACTAGAGGTCAGTAATGGCATTCAAGTGACCAATTGTCCTCCCCCTTCATAGCTGATTTGAGGATCACCACTGCCCCCAACAACATTGAAGTGTCTGAAGGCAGCACAGCTCTTCTGCCCTGTGTGGTGTCCGGAGACAACGTCAGTATACGCTGGTCCAGGTACCAACAATGAATTTACTTCATTTTTCAATAATAGATTCAGTATATGATGAAATGTGCCAGGATAATTATTGTGTAGGCCAAGTTAGATCTGTGGAGAGGCAAGCCCACTCACAATAAGCATATTTTGGCCAGAAAATCACCTGCTATAATTGAATAATTACAAGATAGATACGTTTAATTAAGTACTGTGGAACGATAACAGCTCCATGGAGACAAGCAAGTGCCGCACTCCCCAACAGAAAAGTTACATAGTGCACCTTTTAAATAAAATTGAACAATCTGCTTTATTCTTGGTTTGTAAAAGTTTATGTTGATTTGGCTGCCTCTAATTATTAATGTTTTTTTGTTTTTTGTTTTTTTTTGTAGAAATGGAGTCCCAGTGAGACCGGACGGCCATAGGCTCCTGGTTTCGTCTGACGGGAGCCTGGTCATAAACAGAGTGAAGCCCTCAGACGAAGGCACCTACAGCTGTAACGCCTTCACCGGGATCTACTCTGTGAGCGCCACTGCGGAGGTCCGGGTCATCAAGGAGACAACACAAGGTGAGGGAATATAAAGTTAAAATTAAACAATGTATGTAGGGCTTTTCTTAAATATTTCATAAACAATTGTGTTCTCAGATATGCTATACAGTAGTCAGGCTCAAATCAAATATTGATTTTAATAAGAATTGTATTGTTATTCTCAAAAACATTTACATGGTTTAAAAGTGATATTTGGACAGGATGGATAGTGAAAATAGACAAGGGAACACTATATTTTATTTTAAGCTAAGAGGATCCTTTTAAATATATTTGTACTTAAAGATGCACTCTGTAATTTTTCTAGGAGGGAGGTCAGTCACCTTTTTGTCTCCATGGAGATGTTATTGCTTTGACTTGAATGCTCCACAGTATGGCATTGAAATTATCTTTCATTATGTTTTTTTATGGCTCAGTGCTAAGAAATACTAAATCCTTTCTTTCTGTGAACTGGCCTCCCCCTCCACATATCTGACCTGTAACTTGGCCTTCACCTACTTGTCCCTTAAGTTTATGTCATACTGTGGAAAATTCTAAGCAAAGCAATAACATCTATGTGGAGACAAGCAGGTGGTGGACTAGAAAAATTACATAGTGTATCTTTGATTGTTGTTTTTTTTCATATCCATAGTGAGTATGATTATTTCTTACATTTCTTTCTTTCTTACATAACATATTTGTGACATTTTGACCCAGTATTTATGACTCTATGACCCTCTATTGCTATTGTTCACTGTACCACATCTCCTCCTTCTCAGATAACGATGTTCCTTTGGATTGTGTGGACCAGCCGGAGCTCGCTAACTGTCAGCTGATCGTCTACGCCCGGCTCTGCTCTAACCTCTACTTCTCCAGTTTCTGCTGTGCCAGCTGTACCAAACATCTGAGGAACGAACGGTTTAAACGCTTTGGATAGACATGAGATCAGGTTCAAACTACGGTACAGAAATTTGAGCCATTTGGAGACACTTAAAAACATTTATTAAGTGCGATAAAAGGACTCAAGGCTCTTCAAGAGATCTATGAATGTAACTTTAGTTGGTCATTCACTGCTAAGTTTAACACTGAAACTGGAAATATGGTACATTTCCTTATACTGACCTCATAGTGTTATTAAAGGCAGTTGAATGTGATGCAGAAAAGTAAATTTCACTGGATTTGTTCCATGTTCTCTGTTTTTAGAGAAAACTATGATGTTGTCCTCAAGTTACTACTGTACTGTAATGTGTTATATCTGTTTAGTGTGTCTCTAGATAAAGCTCATTGTTACTTTGTAATATACATGATATTAAATACTTTATTTTGATTTAATGGCGTATTGTGACTCTGAAAGTGGACTTTTCATATACTTTTTCATGTATATTTATTCGGTAACGTTTATTTCTAGTTATAACCATCTGAACAACAACAATAACATATTTTCAAGCACTGTATCACTGCATTTTAAGTTAGGAGCGTTTTAATCATTATTAATGGCACACTATGTAACTGGGAGCAGGGGTCTGTGTCCTGTTTGTCTCCAAGGAGATGTTATTTAGGTGCCTGGAATGTTCCACAGCATGGCATTAAACGTATCTATATTTTAAGTGTTTTTTTTAAGGTTCCTTGTTCTAGTTCTTTCTTTCTGTGAGCTATAGAAAAATAAGTTTAATGCCATTCTATGTAACTTTACAAGCAAAGCAATGATGTATCCATGGAGACAAGCAGGTGGTGGACCCTTCAAAGGTGACACAGTGCACCTTTAAGCTTGAGTCGTAGGAAAAGTTGTAGAATTTGTATGTAGTGTTTTTATTCACTCTATGGCTCATTTACATTACAGTCCCTGAGTTAAATCTTACCACCTGTCCCTCACGTCATCAGTTAAAATGAGACATTATATTGCAGTGTCTGTGTTATATTTAAGGGCGGTGATAACCATGTACCTCAAGTGTGAAAAATGTCTGGTTTTCTGAAGCAGCAGGGGAGAAATTATAAAGAGAGGTTTCCTGTTTATGTGACAAAGCACAAACATATTTTTGTCATGTGATTCTAGGCCTGACCGAAAACCATAATTGACAGTTAGGGTTAAAGTGTGTTTAGTGATGGTTATGTCATATGATAACATGACAAAACATAACAACATAACATTACTGCAATGTGCTATTTCAGGGTTAAATTATGGTTGCATAATTACTCATTATACGGACACTAAAAAAAATCTGTTAAGTGAACAGTACCACTATTGTCCACAAGATGGCATCAACCAAAAGCTAAAAATGTGCCTGCACATTTTAACTCATTCAAGACACTTTTTGGTTACGTGGTAAAGGGTTTTCTGATCTGTTCTAAACTAATTCATTGTAATAAATTTGATAGAATGAACTGATCACCACTTATGCATAATGACTTTAATGGGAGAGTGCAATATTACAAATAATACAGATTAATACAGAAGATTGATTTCAAAAATCACTACTGTTGTATAAATAAAATCCTCCAAAAATAATTTCACACAAAAAATGACAAATGAGTATACCAAGTGTTGTAGGTGTTGAAATTGTTAGAACATTGTAAGTAGATTTGAACAAGTAAAGTGAATCTATTTTATTCAGTAAAATCATTTCTTGTGGATTTTCAACCAAAATGAATATTAAGCGGACAAATGCTTGCAAAATGTGCCAAAGTGTGTTTATACTAATTCTGGCTGACTTCATGAGCTGTTCTCTTGGTGCAGACCATTGTCCATGTACTATAGTCTAGGTATTTGATTAATTTGCTAATAATCACTTGCTCGGCGTGATTACCCTGTGAAAGAGCTAAAGCACATTACCACTGATACTTGCAGCTTATTAACTTTTAATCTCTGATCTCATCTAGGATTCTTCTATGTATTCTTCAGGGGCAGATGGACAGGCCAACTGCTTCTGTCAACCGACTTCCATGTAATATTCAAGATGCACACGCTGGAGTCACATGACCAGCCAGACAATGAGGGGCCTCCCTGCCAACATGGCCATCTTTTGTGTGAGTTCATCACCAACATGGAAACATGAGTTACATCTACATAACAAAAGAAGTCATTACAAGTATTAGACTTTAATCGTCTAACCTGTTTTACACTGACAGCACTGAATGTTTACTATTTGATCATGCTCAAAGAAAATGATGTCACTAACCTACATACAGAAGTATATTTTAAAAAAATTGTACTACGTAAAAAAACAGAAACTGTAGTAGTAGTAAGAGTAAGAGATGACAGCCAAGAAGAGTAGCAGTAACATAGGCCTATTTATTTGTGAAGTAGTAGTAGTAGTAGGAGTAATAGTAGTAGTAGTAGTAGTAGTAGTAGTAGTAGTAGTAGTAGTAGTAGTAGTAGTAGATGCATATGCAAGTAGTGGTAAGATAAAAGTGAGTTGTGGTAAGATAAAAATGAGATGGGGCAGTCCCCATTCCCCCTAGAAATTTAGGCTATAGTTTTATCAGTGCTAACATTTTCCGAAATGGGCCTATTACTACGTACTTCTGCTTTGACTGGTAGTGCAACTGTATTAGTTTACTTTTATGAAACCTGGTGAAGTTTCATATATTTTAAGACCTGAATAAACCCTTTTCACGCATCACTTTCCCACTAGATCCAATGACAGAAAACCCCTTAGGCAGATTTCCCTTTATAGCACCAACGCTATAACACAGCCAATACAATCCACCTTTATCTAAAGAAAGACACAGCTAATGTCAACAAACCATAAACTCCTTGTGTCTGTGTGACCCCAACATGAAGGACAGGATTAGGAAATTTGAGCTGTGGATTCCAAAATAAAAGCAATCTGCATCTTTACAAGTTAAATATATTACAAACTGATTAAATATATATTAAAAGTAATCAGGAATCGCTAATGGTGAAGTAACTGAAAAATAATTTCTTAAAGGTCCGATATTACACAAAATTGACTCATGTGAACTTAAAGTCAAGTTAGAACATTGTTACCTCCTCAAAAACATACCTGGAGTTATGTTTTTTTTCATTCACACATGTTTGAGTAACCCTGTTATTAGTCTGTCTACATCTCCAAAGCTCAAAATGCTCTGTTCCACCTTGTGTTGTCATGTAGTAGTTTTAAGGTTAACAGCTCCTTTTACCTTTCGTCCAGTAGCGGTTGGCAATAACAGGACTGACACTATCCAAATGATTCTAGTGAAGGTGTATGGAGTTTAAAAACACAGTGGAGCACTTCCTGTATTACCACATGACATCACAAGTTGGAACAGAAGTGTTTTCAGTAGAAGGGTAGAAGGTAGAACTCAGCCTAAATATGCAAATATATGTTTGTATGTTAAACATGTGAATGAAAGAAAACAAAACTCCAGGTATGTTTTTGATGAGGAAACAACATTATATGATACATCAGAAAATAGCATAATATGGGCCCTTTAAATAGTGAACTCACATAAGATTAACAATGCTCCCAAAACTATTTAACTACAACTTAAACTGTGAGCAGTAGTAATAATTTACTGTTACTATGGCTACTAAGGCTAATACGGTTACGATTACAGCCAACTTACTTCAACAAGACTTTTAAACACAAGCCAACCAGCCAAAAGTAGGTCTATTGTAGGTGAAGCAAAAAGGCCAAATGATGGTCATGTAGTTGACAGTGTGAAAGTTTTTTTTTTTTTTTTTTTTTGCAAAGTGAATGCTGTAAACTAGTCTTACACCAGAGGACAAAGGTCACATTAATCCAATTACCATATTCCAAGTTCTATTTGTGATTTTATAATCAGTGTACAGCATAATCAATATACAGAATAATCTGTGTACAGTATAATCAATATACAGAATAATCAGTGTACAGTATAGTCAGTGTACAGTATAGTCAGTGTGCAGTATAGTCAGTGTACACACAGTATAACCAGCGCACAGTATAGTGGAAGTTTATAACTTATAGAAATACCATGCAATACAAGCCCTAGTCTATCATTTATTTGGGACCAATGAATAGGAGGTGGGTAGAAAAAGCAACGGTCATAGACTTCAGGATATACCGCAAATCTCACTAATTTTGGGAGTGGCACCTCTCAAGTCCAATGCCACTAAACAGAGGAATCACACAAAAGGCTAGATTAAAAGATTAAAAAGCTTAGATTCAAAATAATACCTGTAGCCAACAGCTCTTCCGCCTACCGCCCACCACTTAACGCACCACTTGAGAAAAAATGCCAATGTCCCAATAATTTACTTTCGTTATGGCAAAATGTAAATTACTGTGAAATTCTTGTAGCTTCAGTGGTTTGTAATAGTCAGACCTAAACCAGGTCTAAGCAAAGACTAAACCAAGTATTAGACTTGGTTCTAAACCAAGACTCAAATAAAACTAAACCAGGTCAAGACCAAATTAAACAATGTTAAATAAGGATCTTGAACTAAGTTTTGGTCTAAACCAGCATTTAAGACTGCACTGTGGCTAGAATTCAGCCACAATCAGACCAAATCAGTGACAAACCAGGTCTAAACCAAAACTCAACCAGGGCTAAAACAGAACTAAACCAGGACTGTAGTTTTATTGGCAAGATGCAGGGGCCTCTCTGGTGTAACTGTAGCGGTTGTCCCCTGGGTTTTTGCCTCGAGCAGTGGCGCTCCATAGATTAGGATCTGCTAATTAAAGCCTCAACTGCCCCTCCATTCATTCACAAATGTCCTTTCAGAATATTTTAGGTTTGAGCAGGAATCCACACACCGCTCGGTTGCCTCCTCATGGCCCCTGGTGAGGGACGGGGGCCTATAAAGACGTGTGCAGGGGTCAAGAGCACTGACACATTTCTAACAAGACTCATTTACATAATGCTGCTTGTCTAGTCTTATAGAAAATTGTACAAATATAAACTGCTGATGGCTGTGGTTTCTGCAAAAAAAGAAAAAATGTTCTGTTGATTTCTTCGTCAAACACATGTTAAAAACACGTAACCTTTTAAAAAGAAGTGTATTTTTCATCAGTACTTAAAATTATTCCCTATATCTGCTGATAGCATATTAACAGTGATCCGCACCCTTATTTTAATATGAAGTTAACACAGTGAGAATTACCAATATTTTATTTGTGCTATAAACAGTTTTTTTTTTAATATTAAATGCTTTTACTTTTTATGATGTTTTACTTAAATATTTTTAGTAATACTTTTTAAAACTTTGTCCAAATACTGACATACCCAAAATGTCAAAATCTCAGCTATGTGGACCATATATAGAGCCAAGTGCCTCATAGCTGGATTAAGCCTTTTTCTCTCCTCTCTGACATCTGCCCCTGTCTCCTGGTGTCTCTAATAACTAACTGTTTTCTTGTCGATTCACTCTATAACTCCCTCCACCCCCGCCTCCTGCCCCTGCCCCACTGCTGCAGCCTCCTCACTGATTGTCCATTGTCCCAGTTTCCCTCCAGAATTCCTGTTTGGGACTCTGCCTCAGCTGTCCATCTGTCCACTTCACCTCCTACAACTTTGTGGGCAGATGTTTAGCCCAACTACTTGCCCTTCTTGGAGATGGGGGGCAAAACCAACCTTAAAACACAGATATTTATTGAAACTGATGATATAGAATGCATGCAGTTCATGGGTTTCAGCTTCCTGCTATTTGCATAATTTTATTTTAGATTGTTACTCACTACAATGGTCCTAATTTTTGATCATTTTGAAACCCACAGAGTAACGTTTAATGAGCGTTCAAGCAGAAACAAGAACGTGTGAGGTTTAGATGGCAAATACAGCATTCAATCTCACTCAATTTTATGTTTAGTTAAAAGTTAAGTTTAAATAGCCACAAAACAAAAAAATTGAGTTTATAGCAATTGGCTATTGGTGCTAGACATTTTTTTCACTATTGATAATGATTTTTCCAGTTTCTCAAAGTTGCAAAATCCAGACTTGGACAGACATTTTGGTGTGAGCTCCCTGATCTTACGAGGTGTCTCCTGAGATGTCAGTCCTTGTGCTAATGACCTGTCTGAACTCCCATCAACGCTAAAGTACCTCCCTCCATTTGATTTACAGATGAGACAAATGCTAATGTTACCTGTCCACTTAGCACCTGTCACTGCGAACATGCAGCGTGAAATAGATTTGAATTACAATTTATTTCAAAAATTGGGATACATAAGTTATATTACATATAATAAATTGTCACTGGTTGTCAGTGCCTTGACATTTTGGTTGTTGTGGAAAATATTACCTTATTATTAATGATAAAACCCTAAAAACACAGTTACTGAAACACAGTCTATAATTAATCATGACTTTTGAGAACATTTTATACAAACTAAGGTAGAAGATGTATATCTGATCTGTATTAAAGGACTAAAATTATAAAGACTAAAATTATTATTACAAGTATATGTAAAACGAATCAATAACATAGAAATTTGGGTAAACATTAAAATGTAAAAATCTCCTGCTACATCCTAATACATATGGCAATAATGCATTGATTTTTAGCCCCTCTCAAGACAGCCAAAGCACTTTACTTTGCATTATTCAATCACTCCATGTTTGGTGGTGGCCACAGCTGCCCTGGGATAGACTGACAGAAGCGAGGCCACTGATCTGCGCCATCAAACCCTCCAACCACCACCACTAACGCTCACACACGCACACACCATTCATACATAGGAAAAGCGGGTGAAGTGTCTTGCCTAAGAACACACCGACAGTTTGCACTAAAGTCACTGCTGCCCCTTATGTTTCTAGAGCCAGATGTATTTACATCTGTCCTTCTCCTCTTTCAGAGCAGTTGTTACTCCTCTATGGGACAGTGGAGGTCAAGATAGGGGTTTGTTGACCAGAGCAGGATAAAGCCACTGTCTTCACAGGGCTGGGACAAAGACAGCGGACAAAGGCTGCTGGACAGAGGAGGAGGAGGGGGCAGAGCCACACTGTCTCCATGCAGATGTCTTTTGACTCACATCAGGATCTGCGAAAACATGTCAACTAGACCAGGCATTAGGATAGCATTAGCACAGGCCAATGTGCAGCTGCTCTACTGGCATCACTGTTTTTATGGATTCAAACTATAGCCTAAAAACAGACTCCATGATGTTTTTATAATAGTTGTTAATGTAAAACAAAAAAATGTCACAAGACTGTTTTGAAAAAAAAAAAAAAAGAACTATAAAAAGAACTATAACAGTATCATTTGGCTTTTTAGCTCCTAAATCACTCCCATTCAAGCATATTGTTTTGGTTGCATATCTAAAGGCCATATCTAACCTCTTATCTGTGCTGGAAGGAAACTAGAACTCAAGATAGAGAATCATCATGAGATTTTGAAGAAGCACCAACTCAGTTCACCAACTTTTTTACATTCAGAAAACGTAGCTTTTCACTTTTAGTATAACCCTCTGGTGTCAAACTTATCTGCTTTGTTTGATTTAAGAAGCTCTGGCATGGCAGGTTTTGAATTTAATTTTTTTTATTTGAACAGGGTGCCCATGAAAAGGAGAGTCTGAGTGCTCTCATTGGACTCTCCCTGTATAAATAAAGATAAGTAAATAAATAATCGTTCCACATTTGCCCTTATGACGCAAGCTCCTGCATTTATCCAAGCCTGGGAATGGAAATCCTCTTCGACTTAACCCAAATTGGCTAAAAAGGATTCAAATTAGGCCTGTCATGATAACAAAATTTGAAGCATAAAAAAGATCATATCTAAACTACTTTATGCCACTGACACAATAACAATAAAGCAGGATAATCCCAGTCAGTCTACAGCATCGTTCAAAGAAATGCTGCAAAGAATAAACTGCAGAATGAAAAGATAATTTGCTTAGTTACTCAGTCATCTACAGCTCAAATCTTATCATATTACAAAACACAAATGACAAAAATCTCCCCACTATGGCAAAGAAAGCACACACACGATTAATATTGAGTCCCAACATATTTTCCATTGACTAACAACTTGATATAGTAATTATTGTGACAGGCTTTATTGAAATGTCTGTGGCTGTTGTAAAAGAAGCCCCTATAAGATCATACAAAGCCATAAACATATTTTATGAGGCAAACTTTGATACATGTGATAAGCCCTTTATTTGTTGACTAACTCTGCTACATTACAATTCACAGTACCAACCCAAATACGCATGCTTTCAAGTACTTTGACAGTGAACGCATTGTTTAATCCTACAGTTCATTTGACTTGAGAAGCTCTGGCACGGCAGCTGTTTTGAATAAAAAACGTTTGGCAGAGTTAAGTTGCTAGACATTTCGGTGTGATAAAAATCATCTCATCTCACGCCCAGAGTTTGATGTCTGGCTGCCTTGTACGCGGAGCTGTCAGTCAGTGCTGTGCTAATGGCCTATTTGAACTCCCATCAATGTTAATGTAGCCTACTAATTCATTTACAGATGACTGAAATGCTAATGCTAACTTCTCCAGTCAGCTGGCACTGCATTTCCACTGAAGATTTTAGGCTAGGAGGAGCACACTGCACAACCACAGAGAATGCAAATGTATTGGCCTATAACAGAATACAACTTCAGCTATATGCCCCCTGGAAATAGAAACATCTCGATATCAATATGCCTAATCTTTATCATTTCCTCATTGATTATTTAATTAGCAGTACATTTTCCAAGGTTTACTTTCACCAGAGCTTCATCCTTGTAGTAAACACATAAAAATACATGTGTAATCAGGAGACTAAAGAGAAAGAAAGAAACCGTAATTCTGAAAATATGATTCAATGTTTAACCAACCAACCTCTAAAGTAGATTTCAAAACTGTCAGTCAGCTTTAAGTATATAGTTTTTATGTACTAGAGTAAAAATAACAATTTACTGTATTGTATTGGGTAAATATCCCTCCTTTACTTTTATCCTACAGCTCATTTGCAGATTTGGTATATGCAGAGGCTGACTTTGATGTTCTAAAACAGTGACTGCCATCAAAAATTAACTGATAAAGTTCAAACCAGGTTTAAACAGATAATAGACCCTCCCAAGTCTAACCAAGGGGCAATAACATTTTAACATTGCAGGACACCAAGTCCCATACCACACTTTGAGAATCATCATAAACATTTGTATTCAACACAGTGTTTTAATGGCACCATAGCCAAGATATGATGTGTGCTACAATAGCATGGTATTAGGAGGTTTAAAATATAAAGAAATTCATTCAAAAATAAGAATCAAAAGGTGCACATCACAAATTGCACAACTACATATTTTCTGAATTGGTAAACAACTGTGTTTTGTTATATGCTGGAAGGCCACTTTGGATTCTCAGGCCTTGAGTTATGTAAAAAGGTTGTGTCCAGCGCTGTGGTAGCTGTGTGTGGGGGTTAGGTGCGGGTTTGGTGGGAACAGGAGGTGTGAGGAGCTTTAATTCACCTTTTGTCTGTTCTTTTTGCATGTGGGGTGTGGAGCCAGATTCATGGGACAGTGCTCATTCCTTTGCAGGGAAGTCCATTCAAATGTTTTTGCATTTGAGATGTTGAGTGATGAACAAAGAGACAAGAAGGCACAAACCCCCTTCATAAATGCAGGGACATTGTAGTTTACATACAACTAATTAATATATGCAAAAGGTAGGCTTTATGGAACGATGTTGATAATAAAGACGTGACTACACAATGAAAAGAGGTTATGTACTATATCTTACAATTAGTGTTATCACAAATCTGAATTCGATACTAGGGAAAATGGTTGATACTCAGTACTGATTTTGATACCACAATAATATTAAGATGATTTTTTAGACAACATAATGTAATTTTCAACACAACACAACACAACAGTAACTTCTTTAATATCCTGTGGCACACTAGATCTGATGTATAGATCAAGACCATCCAGAAAAATAAGTCCAAAAGTGATTTTATAGCTTAAAAAGTACCTCCTCAAATAAGTTTATATATTTAAGTTTATTTGATGAAGAGAAGTATGTTTTGTGAACTCCTGTCACACACTACAACATTTTAGCCAAGGCTTTTACATAAAACATAACATAACCACAACACCATAAAAGACAGTGACTGACAATACAATGTACAAAGATAATATACACAATTCAAAAACAGGTCAGAGATTGTTTCAAAACTGTTCAATCAATTAGTATCTTGGATTTTTTTTTAAAACCCTTCTTACAGTATAATGTAGCCCCTAAACCCTATTAACATCTCATAGTAAATATTGTTAGACTGAGTTATACAAAACAGCCTATACACAATTTAGTGGCTGTTTTGTCTGTGACTGAAAAACAAATAGGATAACATTTTTATTATTATTTTGTGCACAGTAGCAATAGTCAAAGCAAAATATATGTTACAATAAGCCTAAATATTTTTCCACAAGAAAAAGAAAAAGGTTTATTAACTGAGCAGCAGTTGTGGTCTGGTATAACAGGACCTACATCTGATGGTCAACACTGATGGCTCCAGTAACAGGTTTTGTTGCTGTTTAACTGAAATTTCCAACATGGAGGTGGTCACAGGTCCTAAAATGGATTCCTAAAAGGAGATACACAAAGAAACAATGCATTAAGATACTTAAACATGTTAATTAATGCAAAAACAAAATGTTCAAAACATGGTCTTTAATCAGCTGCACACATTACACAATTAATGTTGATTGATAGGATAGGGTGTTAAGGTTATAAACACACACATATAAGCTGTAACAAATGCAATTTCAAAAGCATTTTAGATGTATCCCAATGTATTCTATTTAGTCAGTGTTTTTAGAATTGCTATGGGCATCAACAAAGCCAACTTAGTCTCATAATAACTAAAACAATTCAACTTTTCTTTGATAAGCTCAGGACTATAGACACACAATTAACTGTATGCAGTTAATTGTGTGACAGAAAAGATAGACTTTGGCTTTTTGCATGGCTGTTGGTGAATAAAGCCAGATATTCAGGCGGAGGCACTTCCAATTCACTGCTAGAGTATTGCAACAGCCATATCTTGGTTATTAGTCATTTTGTGTGGGTGGCTCCAATGCATTACTGTAAAAGGCTCCTAAGAAGAATACAATGCTGGTTAGAATCTAGCAAGATTTTAGGTGTAGGGCCTATAGATCTACTGAAGTAAAAACACACCATATATTCCTTTAAACTAATTCACATTTTGCAAAGAAGGCTCTATTTGACTCAGGCTTAGTCCTGTTTACATCATTGTCAAGCTGTTTATTGCAATGCATCATTTTATCATACTTATCATTTATTCTCACGAGGGAATTTTAGTACAAAGAAACAAAAGATGTGAGGAAAAAGCAGAAATTTAAGCCTCCCTCCTTCCCCCTTGTGACACATCCTCTTGGTCCAGCCTCATCCGGCCCGGGGACAACGGCCTGCGCTGGGATTGGCCGTGTGCTGTGCTCGGGCCGCTGGTTGGCTGTCGGGGGTTGCCGCTCCGAAGCTTCTATTTTGAACATAAATACGTGCGTCTCTTCTCTCACGCTCTCAGACCACAAGGGGCTGTCACGCAGGACCACATCGTGTTGCAGCCCTCTCCAAAAAAACTGCAACTATGTGGCATAAGTAAATCGCACAAAAACAAGTCGAGGCTTCTCCCGCACGGACCTTCCAGCCGGAGTTTGGATCGCCTTTTCTGGAAATGCATTCTTAGCTTTTTGGCTCGTTAGCTTCCGGGTTAGCTTCAGGTTCGGACGGTCCTGGTGGATGTAGGCAAAGAACTGGCTCTTTGACCTAAGATTCATTCTAAAAGCGACCCTAAAGCGTCTAGTCCTGCAGGTTTAACCCTACTCGGACCCCAAAATGCAGTCGTTTAATCTTTACGACAGCCCTGTTTCTGTCAACAACGCTCCGAGGTGTAGGCCCGAAGGGATCCCCGGTCTTTCCTCGCTGTCGCTGCCCGACTTCGGCGCCAAGA
>KN484924.1:43711-109630 GCA_000787095.1 Periophthalmodon schlosseri
GTTGGGGGCCCCCCCCCCCGCCCTTTGCCCCCTTCCGCCATCCAGCTACTGCCATGGGCCCAAACAAACTGCTCTAACCTCAAACCTCTCCAAATCCCGCAAAACTTGGACATAACCACCAGCAAGACCCACGCACAATCCTACGTCTATAGCAAAAAGTTAGTAATTTATGCAAAGTTTTAAGGTTCAAGGCGTGAAAGTATTGGGTAAATGGTGATGTTGTTTTATAACCACTTGGACCTGTCCTCCCAGTTTGAATTTTTGTTTTGTTTTTTTGGGTGAGCAACACAAATCACTGTCCCTTTGCATCAGGATAAACCCACTGCCATGACAATGGTGTCTCCTCACTGAAATTGTTTTGTTTTTGTTATGTTCCACCTTTTTATTTAAGCACTTAATTTAAAAGTGCCTTCAAATGGTGAGGTGCTTTTTGATACGATTTTTATATATTTTAAACAAGCTCCCTGGATTTGTTTTAAAATGTCCCATAATGTAAATTTGAACGTCCTTTTTTTTTTCTAATTCTGAAAAGCACAGGATGTGACAGAGCTGCAATATTGAAGAAATTGTAGTTTTTATGTGGATAAAAGACCAAAGCAAAACAAACTACCTGTTAACTTTGCAGTGAGATTTTTTTCCAATGCTGCAGGTCAGCACGTGTGTGAAATGACTTTGTTCTGCTTTGTGAATGGATAAAGATGTCTTCCTGTTGTAATACAAGTCTGATGTAAAATCTAAACTTAAGGCTGGTTTCAATTGATCTGTGGTACAGGTTCCGACGTGAGACACAGAATAAAACCTATATGCATTTCAATATTTGTCTGTTGCATAACCGGTATAGGTGAAAAAACATTGTGCTTGGTAAGTTAATCAGTAATTATGATTATCTTACCAAATAGAATGTTTTTTCCTCTGGGTAAGGTAATCACAATTATTAAGTAGCTTGACATTCCTGCCGGGGTCAAGGCATCAGTTTTTCACTCATTCATTTGACATAGGTTTTAAGAGCATCTATCAAAGGTTGCAAAGTAATGAAAAATTTGCATAGTTGCTTTTGCTATTAACCAGTCATGATTAGCCGATTCATCGCTGCTGTCCTAATCTACTATAAAAAATAATCATAGTCATAATTTAATCATGGTAATCCTTATTTGGACTATACAGACTCAAACACATACAAAAAGTCCTTTTTCTAACAATGACATTTTGATTTAATAAGGCCAGTCTATGAATAAACTTCCTGATTTCCATCAATAATACACTTTATTTAGAAGCTTTTAGTCACAATATTTCAACCTTTATGTGGTTAGAAATGTGTGTAATTCTATGTACAATAAATGTAATCATTTGACTAGTTGACTAATTGAAAAAATAATCGCTTGACTAGTTGTCTACCAAAAAGTAACCACAATAATTGTTTCACCCAATTCAAGACAAAATGTTTTGGACGGTCAAAATGTTGCTTATAAACAGCAAGTGAAAACCCTTGAATACCCTTACAACTTTCCCCATTGTGTAAATATGTATGCATGTATTACTACTCTACTACCATTATTTATTGGCAATATAAAGCATTTTTTCTTGCCAACAGTTTTAACTTTGTCCTTAACAAGCCAGCTCTGTGTAGCGCTCCAGGCAAAAGGGAGCTTCCCTCGTGCACTATAAAAACTGTTGAGTTTAGTCTTTGTGCTCGGGCCTCTCAGGCTTTCCCACAGTTCCTGTTTTTTCAAATCTCCCTCCACTGTGGCTCTGGGAGTGGCCTGTCTGCTTAGAGCGTGGACATTCTTCTGTTTGGGGGAGTGGAGCAGGGAGGCGCTCGGGGCAGGCTCTGACTGGAGGAGTGTAGACAGAGCAACAGAAAATCAGTTCACGTGCTGTAAAAGCGTGATCACAGCAATAGTAAACACTCCCTTCCTCCTGGCGTTAGACCAAAGTTTGAATATGGCGCCTCATCCAACTTATTTTCAAAGCGCCAAAAGCTGAAGGCATGGCTGTGTTTGCATTCCACCACACACACACACACACACACACACACACACACACACACACACACACACACACACACACACGGTGAATGATTAATTTAGTATCTCCACTTGAATAGAGCTTTTGGTTATGAAGTTCACGTGAGGACATACTGTAACTGTCAGTCCCTGCGAGTTTACAGTCAAAATGTATAAACTTCAGACAATTACAGGCTATTTCAGTTGAGCCATTAAAACAGTTTACAATCAAAACCACACAAGAAATTAAAGTGTAAGCATTAAAGTTAAAAATATAGTAATATCCATATGTTTCCGAATGATGAGAAATTAGGATCGTTGCATAGCGATAAACAAAATATAAAAATATATCTTTTTAATGGGAAACAGTCCTCAAAATGTTGTATATAACAGAATGTTGGCCAGGTTGAAATCCATAAATGGTCTATAACACAAAATACAGAAAAATATAATTGCTTTCATATTTGATACAAGTGAGGCAGAAAGTGCAAAGCTAACGCCTGTAAGTTAGAAGCACGGCTATCACCTGTAAACTATATAAACGCTGAGCGGACAGATTAGTGATAAGGTAGAAGACAGCTTTGGCTCCGAGAAGACTGTCCCCTTATCACGCAGGGTAATTGGATTCAAATGCAGCACAAAGAACACAGTCAAATGTAGTCAAGTTCAACAGAAAGTGCCTAACAACTAAGGATTTTTTTATTATTATATCAACTTTAATATCCTGCAAACTGGGACAATTAATAAAAAAACAGGCTAGGTATAAACACAGAAACTGACTCAAACGGAATAATTCAGAATCGGATCATAGAATGCACAAGGGCAACAACAGGATTTGTACAGTTAGAGAGCCTGTCTGTCTTGACTTGTCAATCTTGCAAAGACTGAGTGAGCAGAGGAAGATGATGAGGCAGTGAGTGGCAGCTGTGGGAAAAACAGGGAGGAAGCAAAAAATGGACAGGAACCCGTTAGGAACTGGAGCTGGAGTGGGAATAAATACAAAAATAGGCAGAACTGTGACACCCCCACTGACTTATTCAAACGTCTCTGAAAAGCTTTGGAAATTTTAAGACTCTGCTCTTAATTGTATACTTCAGAAATTAATGATTAATATTAAGGTCTTCTTTAGTCAAATTAATCAAATTCATGAATAAAAACATGTTTGATTTAAAATAGCTGGGAATAATATTTGTACGCCCTCTTAAACCTCAACATAAGACTAGATTGAATCCAAAAGAACTTTACTGATCTCACAGTGGACCCATACTTTACCAAACATCCCTGTCCTAGTGTCACGACCCCCTGGGGACTCCTGAGAAGTGTTGGGGACCCAGCATTCATTGTTCTAAATGACAATAGCACAGTATATGAGATATTTGTTTGTATTAGTGATTGCACCTCATAAATGTTGTATTTATCACCTCTACTGTCCAGTGCAGTCACCTTCTGTAGGCTAATGACTCTGAGCTCTACTGACACTTTTAATGTGATTTACTCTAATGATGATGAAGCCAGGCCGTCACAGCCAGGCCAGATCCATACATAATGCAACACATGCAAAGATCCTCTGTCCTTCCTCTTCCACCTCCTCTGCAGTTTTAACATGTAGATCAGCCTCCTACAAGAACAACAAGCAAAATTATCCAATTAGGAGCTAAAGAGTTGACACTTCAGTGTCACAAAGATGTAACAATGAAAAGTACTGAGGGAGAAAAACAGGACGTCACTACAGTAACGCTGAAGAAAAATATAAGAATCACAAATGGAAAATAGTTTGAAACAGTTGAACAGATGACCACTTCTTGCTCTAACATTATAACATGTGTCTTAACTGTGTAAGTAAATGTATACTTTAATTATTGTAGCTGCCACAATTGTCAATTTTATCAGCTGTGTGACTGCGTATCTTGCCCAAGGACAACAACAAGTTAGGCACATAGCCAGCCATTGGTTAATGAGTGACCTATCACCAAGGTACCTGGGTTTGGCTACGACAAAAGTAAATATGTAAATAAAGTATATAATGTTTTCACTAACTATCCAATGGCACATTGTCAGTCTGTCAGTGTCCATTCCCACTCTGCAGCTTGGATCTTACACAGGTCTTGTTTTAGTGTGGCCCTCAGAGTCCCGTTAACACTGACCCTGTGACATTGACAACAAACTGACAGCATCTGTAAAACACAGCACCAACAGCTCAAACTCTGCTAAAAACACACACGCATTCACACAACAGCTCAAACTCTGCTCAACCACACACCAAGCACTCACACAATAGAGGAACTATGAGGTGTTTACGAGAACTGAAACCATTAACCACTTTGAAGCAATTTCCTTTAAAAGAGGCTTACTTTAGCAAATCACGACTGGGCCTGTTTCCAAAATTGTACTATGAATGAAATGATAAAGCATTAATAGCAAGAACAGGACCCAGTATAAAACCTGCTACTTACACCACACAGAATCTACAGATAAAGTAAAGAACAAGAGCAGAAATAGTAGAAGTCTTTTGTACAGTAGTTGTTTATTACTACCTATTGATAAACACATTATTGGTAGTGTTTGTGGAGTTAACCATTACAGATAGTACTTTTGAAATAGTACACCAATTTCATCAGTACTTTTACAAACACTTTTGCAACCATTCTGGTGAAACTGTCTTTCACGTTCACTATCACATTAGACAATTGCTGGATGTTTTAAAAGTTGCCACCTCTCTGTTATTGGCTGGTCTTCATTCATATCCTGTTTTTCTTCTTGCTAAATGTGACTCATAGTTCAAAATACTGCGCCTAATTTGTGGTTTTCACAGAACAAGCAACTGCACATCCTGCTTAAAGTCACTCTCTACTTTTAACTTTAATTCAGTGAAGTTTAGATTTTCTTTCTTTCTTTTGGTTTCACTTTGACAATTATTTTCAGTTTAACTTTGAGTAACTCCTGTTTAATAATTACCTTATAATGCAGTGTCTCTTCCTTGACACTGGACACGCACTGATAAGTTTAATGCCAGTCTGTGGAACACTGAAGGCAATAACACCTCCATGGAGATAGGCAGGTAGCGCACCCTTCACTAAAAAAGTTACATAGTGCATCTTTAGCAAACAAACACCATTTATTATGCTATAAATAAAGAAAAAATGACACCTTTCTCCTTCTAACACCTAAGTTTATGAGAGATTTGATTTTTCTTTATTTCAGAGGGGTGGAAATGGCTGTAGAAGTATGTGAAATTGTTACCGTAACAACAGGTTGAGTAAATGAGTAAAAGTCATACACGCTGCTGAAATATTTACATTAAAGGGCCCATAGTCCGCTATTTTCTGATCTATGTTATTATAATATTGTTTCCTCATCAAAAACATACCTGGAGTTGTGTTTTGTTTCATTGCTCATGCTCTGTTCCAGCTTGTGATGTCATGTGGTAATACAGGAAGTGCTCCACTGTGTTTTTAAACTCCATACACCTTCACTAGAATCATTTGGATGATTTCAGCCCTGGAATTGCAACTCCAGGTATGTTTTTGATGGCTTAAAGCTCACAAAGAGTCTACTTTGTGTAATATAGGACCTTTAACTATGTGTGTGAATCTTGAATGGTAAAGTATTGTAGACTGAGGTGGCCAGAGGTGAAAAGGTCATAAATGACTTGAGTTTATTTAATCAGGTGTTATTTCCTCTACGAAATGACACACATTAGCATACAGAATACTCAACACGCTGTAAAAACATCAAATCCAGCATGTGTGGATTTTAACTAAGACCATAAAACTATTTCACCTGAATGTGACCAAAAGCTGACACTCAGTCCTTATATCCACAAAAGGTTTAGCCTGTTCCAGCACTGAGAGGGTTAACAGGCCAGAGCACAGGGGGTGAATGGAGGGCCCCTCAGCAGCTGTGCAGTTAACATCTGCCTGCTATGGACAGCTGCCTGGGTTAACTGGCAAACCAAAAGCACATTCAGAGCTGGCTATGAGTGAATGTGTTTGAATTGAAATGAGTTTAAATGCACGTAACACATGGGATGGGCCTGTCTAAATTAGTTCTGGTTTAGTCCGTTTAGATTCAAACCCAAGAGTTTTATTATTTAATGTTGATCCAAAGTAAATTAGGCCCTGTGGAGATTTTAAGATGATCTTCTACTTCATCATTTTGTAGGAGCTATTTGCCTGTTTCGGTTTAGATTTAGTTTTGGCTAATTTGCATAATTCACTTTTTTTTCTGACATTTTTGCTAATTTGTTTAATCTAATTTGTTATTGTTTATCATAGCACCTTTTCTGTTGAGTTGGTTTAGTCTGTGGGGGCCTAGGGGATAAAGGTGGTCAGTACAGGCGGACCAGAGTGCACCTGGGTGGGCCTGTGGCTTTTACCAGTCGGCAGGAGAGGCAGGAAGTCAGCCTTTCAATCAATCAATTAATCAATGAATCACAATCACACAAAGTGCTTTACAGGTTTAGCATCACAAAACACAGCAAACATCAAAATACAACAGAGCCCAGAGCCCAGAGCTCAAAAACAGACTGTGGTATCTGCTCAAACAGTGTCAAACGCCAATGAATAAAAATGAGTCTTTAGTAAAGTTTTAAAATGCTCAGGAGATTGTGCAGCTCGAATGTGGAGACTGAGAATCCTCTGTTCCCTTTGCTCACAAGCCTGAAGCGGGACACCTCCAGCAGCAGCTGTCAGCAGACCTCAGGGCTCTGGTGTGTGTGAAAACAGCAGCTCAGACAAGTGCAAGGAGGCAGTGCCTGTCACGATGACACATTTTGAAGCACCATATATCTTGCTACAGAGAAATACTGCGATAAACGATAATATTGAAACTACTTGTAGTAGTAGTAGTTTAGTAAAGCTTAATGTAAATAATAATTTGAATGAATGGTGCCATTTTATTTTCACAGTAAATAGGATAAATGTTAATTATAATATATATAATAAAAATACAGCTAATGTAACCAAATAGTCACTAATAGGGCTGTTCCTTAGTCAATTAATTGGTTGATGGTGTTGACCATAATTTGCATTAGTCCATTATATCCTTGTAATATATTTATTTAGATTATAAGGATTTATATGGGGCAACAGCAGAAAACATATAGTGAGAGCTTTTAATTTATATATATTTTTTTATTTTAAAGAGCTTTTAATCAACTAATCGCCCAACAGGACATGTCTTTAGTCGACCAAGAATGTCTTCAGTTGGCTACAGTCCTAGTCACTGATGCATGTAACTGTCTAATATGTTTACTAACACTTTTCATAGTTAAATGGTTGTTTGGTTGTTTGAATGAGTCTGTGATAAGTGGCCTTTTAATTATTAAACTGACAACACTACGATCCTTGGCCCTGGTTTAATCTTGTCTGGATCATTGATTCTTTCTTGATTGATTTTACTCTCAGTCTGTCACCATCTAAAACATGTGTGAAGGCATGTGTCTGTTCTAACAGTCTCACTACTGGAGTTTAAATGGACAATATAAAAAGAACTGACCCAAGATACTCCAACACTCCTACGTTAAACAGCAATAACTTACTAAAAATCTGAATTTATTGGAACACAGATAAAAACACAGATCGTTTTGGGTTAAATTTTCAATACTGATAAATTCTAGGGCTGGTATTTTAACCCATTATTTGTAACGTCTCTCACTATTACTAACCTAGGGGTAATCTTATTAAACTTCATTTTGCAGTGTACCTCTTTAGGCCCTTCAAAATCATCTCTGATTCTGGCCAAAAAACAAAAACAAAAAACAAATAAAAAAACAAAAACAAAACAAAAAACTCAAGCAGCGCGCGCCATCTAGTGAATAAATAGTGTCATTTCATCTCACGTGACGACTGTCATGTGATCGATGCGGAAGTCACAGTCCACAGAATCAAAACCATGGGATCACAACAGTAGCTATCGTCTTGATTTATAGTTATTGAAGCATGGTTCGGTGTTTCGTGATCCACACGGTGTGCGGGGTGAGTGCGCTGGGCCCCGGGGACAGCAGGGTGCTCTACTCCCGGGTCTTTGGTCCAGATCAGCCCGAGCACAACCAGAACCAGGAGCTGAGTCCGGAGGAGATGAGGCTGCTGCTAAAGGAGAGGGTCGCGGTGGTCGCCAGGTCAGTAATGTAGTAGGCATATGTATATTAAAGTATTTATTGGTGCAAAATGACCAATCCTTACAGAATCAATGCAGTTATTCTTGAACTAAGTTTGACTTGTTCAGCCTACATTGTGTTATTTGTTATATTATGCATGTAAATTTAGACTATATATTATGTTGCAAATTAGACCTGAGACTTTTTTATTCAAAAGATGGCAACCAAATTTCTCATCATTCTGAAACCAAAATGGTATTTCTTTGGGGAGGAAGAGGTACAAATATTTTTATGGGCATCACAGCAGCAATGGCCAAAATCATCATTGAAACGTGCACATATATTTTGCAGAAAAAAAACAAAACAAAACAATTGATAGCTCATGCCTATATGATAATACTGTAAAATTTAAATTGTATTTTGTTTCTAATTCTAACTACAACATTATTTACATGCTATTGTTGCTGTGTTGCAGGCAGGTGCGCAGTGCAGTGTCCCTATCCCGTGATGCTTCTGGTCGACAGTTGGTAGAGGTGGTCCCTGGAGAGGAGGGGCTGGCTCTGCAGGAGGCCGACATCGGGGTGGTGCGTCTCCGAGCGGGGCAGCCCTTCTCTGGGGAGATGAGCGCTCTGTGGCTGGGCGTCCTGAACCTGGGCTTCACTCTGGTCTGCGATCCCAATGACAACCTGCTCCTGGCCGAAGGGACGCTCCGGACCCTGGCCCGCCTCTGTGTGGAGCACCTGCACATGCTGGGGCAGGGCAGTGAGGTGAGTGCAATATGTCCTAAAAACAACAGATCGCATTTTCATTGAACATTAAACCTAAAGGTTTTACAAACATAATTGCAATGTGTCTTAGTCAACTAAAGTTTTTGTCAACGTATAATTTTATTCTTTATATGAACCACAAAGGAGAGGATGTGGTAATTCTCTGTGTGCATTCATACTGCATCTTGTTAGTGCAGTTTGATTCAGATACGTGCCAGATCATAGTAAGCCCCCTTTATTTGACCATTAAATGTTGACCAAGAATTTCTTCAGTCAGTTATAGCTCTAGTATGTGATGAATTATTATCATACATCAATAAATATATCAAAAACATTTAACAAAACAACAGCAGAAATGCAAAGAACCAACAACCAAAAACATCCAAGAACAATCCAAGAACATACAGCGGTACAAATGTGTATTTTGTATTATTTTTTTATTATTTCGATTAATCAATCAATATATCTTTATGTATCTTAGAGGGGCACATTATTATTTATTGTTTATGTGTTATACTATGTAGTTGGCACTCTCTAAAAACATTAACATGGTCATGAATAATACACAATGCAGTAGACTGTATTTTTTGTAAGAAACATAACAAACACACAAGGAAATTAAAGAATTTTGCAGTTCTTTTAACAATCCTACTTCAGAGTCAGTGTAATCTGGCTAAAAACTCAGAGGATTCCTCCAAGACATGTTTAATCAATATGAAAGTTATTGTACAACGGACAAAACACTGAAAGAAACAAATATTAGACACTTGTTGGTAACTTTGATGGTTTATTTCTAATGTTTTGCTCAGGTTCTTCTCAAGAGTAACCGCGTTGACTTCTTGCTCAGTCGCTTACTTCCTCACGGACAGCTCCTCTTCTTGAATCACAAATTTGCTCAAAGTCTGGAGAAGGAGGTGGCACTCTACATGTCCAAGTGAACCCTGACTCTGAATGCCACCTGAACTTTAAAATCATGAACTACCTCAGCCTCAAGTCTCAAGCCAAAAAACAACATCTATGGGATCACTTGTGTCTTGTTTAGACTGAGCTACCGATCAAATCATTGTACACCAAACTAGGGCTGGGTGACGAATTGGCCCCATTATCGGTATCAGTGATATTATAAGGTCCGATATAACAAATTTACCGATATTGGAGACTGATATTTTTTTCTGTGCACCCATGTGTCATTCCCAGTTTGTCCCTACTGTATCCAGTTTGTGAGTAAAAGTGGAAACAGAGCAATTAGGCTAAAAATATGACAATCATGAAACACATTATTTTGTATCCCAGATAAATGCAGCTTGTTGAAATTTTTCTTTACAAGTTCATTTGTGAATTTTACTATAACTCTGTGGGCTTGCTATGGATTTTTAGTTCTTAATATCGGTGTCTACATGTATCGACCACAACAGCTGGACAAATATCAGATATCTGTATCAGCTCAAAAAATCCATACATCTAGTTTTCATGCACGTAAACCTACTGAGTATCTGGCAAAAGTTTACAGTTCCTTATATTATGTTATATATGGGGTTACATGTTGGGATGCACCATTATCACTTTGGCAGGTGCTAGCCTATTTCTTGGCAGTAAATAGACTTTTTCCACATGGACCTGGTTGCAAACCAATGGTAAATATGTTCCTTAGTCGACTGGTGCCTTGTTGTTGACTGTGTGGGAGGTGTCATTTGAAATCCTGTTTGTCAAATGGAGGAGTGGAAAGGAGAACGAGGCACATCAAAGTGAGCAGCTCGGAGAGGCCAGTTCAAACCTACTTGTCAACATTAAACACTGCTATTTATCTGATTCAGAGCACTCCAAATGTCACTGTGCGACCATGGGGAAATCAGGCCCTCCGCGGTTATTTGTGGACAGTTTTTTGCGCTGCTTTTAATGGCCACACAAGTGAATCACGGTGACTTGATGGTGGACCTTTTGTTCCCTGTGGAGGAGGACATCAAAGGTTTCAAGTATTATGTAGAGCGAATGTGAATAGAGATGGAAGTAAATCAGGTCATTGGTCATTTCCAATCGAAAGTGTTGTGACTGAGAATTTTGGAGAAAATTGTTGATTGAATTGTAATGCATGTCTTCCTTAATACATAATGAACTGTATTATAAGATATAAGACACATATAAGAGCCCTTTTGTTGTTTTGAATGTAATTCATGCCAATTTATGTTCTTTTCAAACCTGGAACAGATAAAATAAATCTAGGGAATTACATGGACTTGTTTTCTTACTTCAATACTTCAATAATGTCTGGCCTAGGATTTAGATTTTTGCCAGATAAAGCTGTAATAGCTACAGAATAACATAACAATTTCTGCTATATTGTATTTATATTGTTATGAATTAAACTGTCAAAATAAAAATGCAGGAGACAAAACAAAGGCTTATTTAGGACTAGAAAACTAGAAAATCTTAAAATTATTCTTTTTAAAGTTTGATTAAAAAAAACAATACATTTACAACAGATATCAATACTTATTGCAATATATATTATGCAGCCCTACCTAGAATGTTCCACAGTATAGCATTAAACATATCTATGGAGACATGCAGGTGGTGCTACCAAACAAAGTGACAGGTCAGATCTGTGGACAGACTACCCTTTTCACAGGGGAGACTTATTTTCAAACAAACTTATAGTTTGTTAGTTATTTCTGAACATCAGCTGTGCCTCTCTAAATGAGGACACTTCCTTCTGTAACTGGACTAATCCCACTCCCATTGACCTCATAAACCCTGTGTTTCATGCTGGCTCTTCCATCTAGATGACTTTATTTTTGAATATGAGAAAGTGTCTCTGAATGCAGGCATCAGTCGCTTTGATCTTTTTTTGTAAATTAAAAAATAAAATACATTTTGTTTTTACCCAAGGCGTATTCTTTGAAACTCACATACTTTGCAATCAAGGACACAGCGAGTTTGAAAAATTAGGTGCACAGGGGAAGTTAAAAACCTGCATGAAAGAGATGGAGAGGCCGTGTTTGTCCCAATGGGGAAAAAACTCCACATCAGACGCATCCCAGAACACCTGTGAACCTGCCCCCTGAGTGCCCAGTGCTGAGCGACCAGCAGAGGGCAGTGTTGCAATGCCTATGCCATTGCAACACTCTCCAACTAAACTCATAGCATGACTTGGATGCTTTTAAACAGAAAAACTACAAATTAAGTTTCTTAAGACAAATGGATTTTTAAAATGTAACGTGTATCTCTATCCACCTTTCCAAATTAAATGAACAAACACTACACCGACCTATACTTTTCATACCCCTGAAATAACTTTTCACATTCCTAAGATAATATTTGGCTGTCCGAGTACCTTCAGTTCTAAATCAGACTTTATCAAGTCTAACTTAGGGCTAAAAGGGGTCCAAAAAGCAAATGCTCAAACTCCAGTGGGCCCTGTGTACCACCAGAGTACCAGTTTTGCATGGAAGAATTGCCTGTCCTTGTATTGGAAAGATTGCTCGACCACATCATTGAAATATGTTTTCAAAATTCCCATCTCTATACTAAACACATCAATACATTTTATGTGGACAAGGTGGTACGCAAGGTCCTCTACAGTTCTAATATTCAATTTAGGGTCAGTTTTATCCACATTTTTGTCTTCCTTTTGGATAGTTCTTGTTTAGAACTGTAGTGTTGTCCAATTTAAGACCTGGTTTAGCCCTGATTTAGACCTAAAATAATCCTACTAGACCTTTTTTGGTGGCACTTGAGAAGCTGAATTTTCCTTAAAGAACCTGGTGTGAAGTTTGAGAACCACTGGGTTCGTGCCTCTCCACTTGGGGGCGATGTGTAGCCAGTCTTTCAAACCTCCTCCTCAGACTGTGTAGCCGATAACAAGACACAAATGTTGACTCCGGAGTAGAAATTCCAAATCAGGAATGCAGCGGCGGCATCTAAACAATTTAACTAGAGGTGCTAGACATCAAACGCACCACGCTCTGTTCATTTTCCAGTTCGTGTGTGAGGCTGTTTGTAATTACATCTAATTAGACACACTGACACCGGAGCCTGATCTGGGCCTGAAAACAGCTGTTTGATGAGATGCACGGGCCAGAGTCAAGTGGAGACTACAATCACTCAATATGATGTTGTCTGTGGTTGTGTAAGGGGAGGGGCTTAAAGTTTGTCTGTATTTTCTCACTGAGGAGTAAGGATCATAGGTGCATTTTACAAAACTAAGATTAAAATGAAAAACGTAACCAGCTATTACGTTACAATTGTTTGGATTTGATTTACATATTCCTACTGCTTGTCAAGACCAGTGGTGGAAGGTAATGAAGTACAAGTAAAGTACTGTACTTAAGTAGAATTTTTAGGTGTCTGTACTTTACTTAAGTACATTTTTTTCAGTAGATACTTTTTACTTTTACTTCACTACATTTGAGAGCAGGTATCTGTACTTTCTACTCCACTACATTTTTTGAACTGAACTGAAAAGTAAAAAGTAGTTTTCATATGATTTCACGGGTTATTCTTACCATGTTCGTGGTTACATACTGACTAAAGACATTACTAAAGAATACATCGGGTCCATTAGTCTATGGATTTATTCTGGTGATAAGATCCATCCACACAGACGTTGATTCCCAGGGGCAGACTGGCCGAGATGTGGCAGACATTTTGTGCCAATAGTCTCTCCGACCACCACAGAGTACATAAGCATACATCCAAAAATACAGGTAGTTACAAAGACACAACAAAGCAAGGTAAATGTCTTGCTCAATGACACACCAACAGCATGAACTGAACCTCTAGTCACTGACCAACATATTGACATGGTTTCCTAGCAGCAACTGATGATGCATGGGTCAAATACAGAGGTCAAATGTATCTGAGGACAATAATGTACAAGACAGATGTAAACAGTATATTGTTGCCAGGTTTGAAATCAGCTGAAACATTTAACAGTCTGAATGGGGATATACCATTTAAAGGTGCAATATGTAACTTTCTGCTGAAGGGTCTGCCACCTGCTTGTCTCCATGGAGATTAGAATGTTCCTCATTGGTAAAAAAAAAATTCTGTATCTTGTAAGTGACGCCACCAGGCAAAGTTATGGGTCAGATCTGTGGAGTAAGTAAGAAAGTATGTTTTGCGATGTATTTGAAGAATAAGAAGAATTTTAAACTACCAGTTGTGGAACATAACAAAATCAAAGTTGTAAAGTATGGTACTTATGTCTAAATTGTAGGTATCTATACTTTACTTAAACAGATTTTAAAGTGGATACTTTTTACTTTTACTTCACATTTGAGAGCAGGTATCTGTATTTTCTACTCCACTACATTTTTGAACAGGACTGAAAAATAAAAGTATTTATTATTTTTTGAGACCTGCTAAAAAAGCTGAGAGTTTATTTTTAACATGTTGATAATTTGAGCAAACAAAAATATACAAAACCAGGCAGAAAAAACATTGATTCAATTGTTTCTGTAGAACAAAACTGAGCACAAATCTGTATCAAAATCACTACATTTGAAGCTTTATTAAATTTCAAAATCAGTGTGGAATACTTTTACTTTGTACTCTTTAAGTACATTTTTAAACAAGTACCTTAATACTTTTACTTAAGTAGATTTTTTTCATGTGATACTTTTACTTGCATTTTTTGCTCTTGTACTTTTAAGCAACACAATTAAGTACTTCTTCCACTGCACATAACCAGTAAATTGTGGTGATTAAAAACGTTTTTGTTCAAATATGAAATCACCTATGTTCAACTGCCATCACTTGCCTTGTGACTCACACGTAGCATCTAACATTTATGCCACCGTTAACACTTCCCATCCCAACAAAACACTGAACGCTGAACTTAATGACCGTATTTACTTTTAAACGGACCAGACATTTAATGAATCAACAGAAAAAAGCCTTTGAATTGAGTTGAAATCCAAGGATGCAGCGGTTAGGCTTGTTGTGATCACGAGAGACGCAGGCTTGCAGGAATCAAGTTTAATAATGAAACTCCGAGCACTTGTCTGGAACGCTAACACAAGGAGTGGATTGGACGCCATTAACTGCAGTACAGGAAAATCTGATGCAAAAACAATCTTATGTAACTTTCAAATTGTCTTTCCTTTTGCAGCAACAATAAAGTGGGTCCTTCTAACACTTGGTTCAGACCTGGATTAGTTCTGGATTAGTCCTGGTTTAAACCTGGTTCAGACCTGGTTCAGACCTGGTTCAGACCTGGTTTAGACCTGGTTTAGTCCTGGTTTAGTCCTGGTGTAATCCCGTGGTGTAGTTGTGATTGTGTGCTGGTTTCATCCCGCTGTGGTTGATATTCGGTCATTTTAGTAGCCCTTGCTTAGATCTGCCTTCACCCTCCTTACCATCCTCTGGGGACTACACTTTGTATTTGAAAGCTCTGCATGTTGTGCCCATTTATGCTGCGTTTATATGGTCCCCGGGTGCCTGGGTTTCAGATATGAGATGGGGTTCCGACTTGCTGCATTCATGCGCTTTTATCTTGAAAAATCTGGATTTTGATGTCACCAGTAACAAAATCACTGAGTCTTCTTGTTAACAGCATTTAATAAAGATAACCATTCATTAATCTGTTGCTCTTATGATATAGACAACTGCAGTGGTGGAATGTAACAAAGTAAAAGTAGTACTCAAGTACTGTACTTGAGTAAAAATGTTAGGTATCAGTACTTTACTTAAGTAAATTTTAAAGTGGATACTTTTTACTTTTACTGCACTACATTTGAGAGCAGGTATCTGTACTTTCTACTCCACTAAATTTTGAACAGGACTGAAAAGTAAAAGTATTTTTTTATTACTGTTTGAGGCCTGCTGAAAAGACTGAGGGGTTTATTTTTAACACGTTCATAATATGAACAAACAAAAATATTCACATAATAATAGCTATAATATATTATAAGACCTCAAAATCTGTGTGGAATAATTTTACTTTTTACTCTTTAAGTACATTTTTAAATGGGCACTTTAATACTTTTACTTAAGTAGATTTTTTCATGTGATACTTGAGTGTTTATTTGCTCCGATATCTCTACTTTTACTTAAGTAACAAAATTGAGTACTTCTTTCGCCACAAGACAACTGACACTAAACCCCTAAATGTAATAATGTTTAGTCAAAGAGCTCAAATATTTAAGATAAATGACCAATCAGAAGTCTGGTTTTGATCCAAGTTCCCCTGTTGTTTTTGCAGCTTGTGCAAGCGTTCATGTGCTTTTTTCAACTTAGAAAAACACGTCCCGAAGTTCCCGAGCACCACATAAACACAGCATTAGTCTCCAAAGTGGAACATTTTGCCATCTCTCCTTTTTCTATTTCCACTTTAAGTGCCCTCAAACTCTCATCATTTTGAGACCGGTCCAAAGTTGACATTGTCGCATCTCATCTTTGTGTGATGTAGGGTAGCTGTGAGCGGTTTGAAGTTCACTGAGCATGGCTCAAAACACAGACGAAGGCAGGAAGACGTGGTCCACAAAGTTTTACTTGTGGACTTGTAATTCAATAATCTACAAAGTGCACGTGCCAAAAAGTGCAATGTGCAGTATGGAGGATAGGAGCGGTTTCTTCTCCAGCAGCAGAACAGAGTGATGAGCTGAGGCGTAAATCTGTTCTGACTGATGGATAAAACTATGTAAGCTAAAACAGGGATGGCAAATTAACATTAGCTTTAAAATATTTACCTAAACACTCCATATAGCAAACCCAAACCACAATCTATTTAAAGAAGTATATACATAAAACCCTAAAACCATGCACCTGGTAAACTTTAAAACTCATATATCAATAAAACACCCAGTTTCCCCTGTGCATTATCTTGTCTTGGTCCATCCCTGAATCCTTGTTTCAGGGGGACTCTTTTAGGACCTGGACACAAGAACAGGAGGTAAGCACATGCAAAAATACCATTCATTAAAACACTATAAAACACACATCAACACTTGAAAACATTCTTAAACAGATATTGCACCATATATAATTCAGTTTATAGTAATATGCCTCCTTTCCCTCCAGGAACCAAAAAACAATTATGTGCAATTTTTTTTAATATGTGCTCATATGTTTAAATGTGCTGCGTGCAATCCAAAGTGCTACATGTGCAATTTAAAGTGTCTCAAGTGAAGGGTGTAGGTGCTGTAGGAGTGTGTTACTTGTACAAATGGGCTGGTTTGTTTCACTTTGTCAATCTTATTCCTTTGCTTCCCACTTTAACCTCCAGCTGCTGCAACAAAAAGATTTCCCATTGAATCTGGTGGCGGTCAATTGAATACGCCAACTTTAAGCATTTGGGTCTTAATATTTTCTCAACCTGCCTCATTTCATATCTAACTGTTGTGCAGCGTGTGGTGAGAGGGCCCTTACGAGCTCCATCAGATACAGTAGCGATTTCAATACAAACTTGGCAGGTTCTTCTTTCCAGCTTCTGTCAGGGCACAACACCGTGAAATACCTCCACCAATACGCCCCCCATTCATACATTACACATCATTTCTATTCCATTTCAAGCACTCTGAAGTAGACAGTTGGAGAGGAGGAGGACTGTGGCTAAATTGCATATAACAACAATATTTGAATTTTTGGACTCATAACAAATGTGTCTGTGTTTCATGTGTAAAAGGAAGATTATTCACAACCAGAATTACAAGGACCATAAGGTGGAAGATAAGCAAATGGTGTGGTTTTGCGGTTCATTTTAAGGGCAGACACGATAGGCAAAACCCATTTTTTTGTTTTGTTTTGTCAGTTTGGTCTCTTAGCATACAAGCTTTCATGTGGAAACAACAAAAATGTCCACTGTGCACCGAAAGATGTTTTAATGTTTAATTTAGTCAAATTGAGTCCATAGAGTTATATGGGACATTGTAACTTCAAAGGCCATTTTCTCAAAATGCATTTCCCCCCCATAAGGATCACCCTTTAAAATAACACCTACATACACCAAGCTTTACAGTTTTGTATGTAACAACACTTTGACGAAACGTACAGAAGGACTTTTTGAAAACTAATTCCAAGCCTTATTTATTAAAATTTAAACTCGAACAAACGAGGTGAAATTTGAATTTTCATTCATTTTACTCAAATACTAAAGAAGATATCCAAAATCCCCTCTGCAAATGTTTTTGTATCTAATATGACAACACAATGAAGCAAGAAATTTAAACCTGGCTCCATCTATTTTTTAAATTCATATGTCCCAAAAATGGCCAGTTTTGACTGTTTTTACACAAAAATGCCTTTTTTTATATGAAAACATTACATGATGAAAAACTTGTGACACACTTTTTTTTTTTTTTTTTTACATTTGTGTGAGTGAACAACAGGAGAAGTTTCAAATTGATATCTCTAAATTTAAGATTTTTTTCCAATTCACCTGCAGTGTCTTCTCTTAATATATTCTTCTACGAAAAAAAAAAATTTAGATGTAGATGTAAAGTCAATTAAATTGAGTTAAATAGCTTGTATTGTAAATCTGAAGGTTTATTTTAAAGAGCAAAGATCATTGATGAGTGTCATAACATTAATCTAGTGTTTTCAGTAGAGTCAGTATCAGACAGTGCTTTTCTCTCTTGCCAAAATCTTCACTTCAGCTGTTTTAGTGGAGTCTACATGCTCCCCCTGCGTTATGACTTCTCCCAACCTCCTCCCATCCTCCGAAAACTCAATTTAAAGGTACACTGTGCAACTTTGGTGGTTGAGGGTTTGCTACTTAATTACTTGTCTCCATGGAAACATTTTTTGCTTAGAATGTTTCACAGTATGGCATTAAATTTATCTATATGCATGGAGACAAGTAGGTGGAACCAACAGGCATAATTACAGGTCAGATCTGTGGAGAGGCATTATTGTTCATCATTGCTCACAGTAACAATGATGTTTTTCAATGTATGTTTGACCAGTGAAAGAATCTGTGCTGAAATAAATGCTAGATGGAGAACACGTTTAATACTATAGAAGAAAATCAGTCGGCTCTTTAGACAAGCAGGTGACGTACCCTTCGCCAAAAAAAGTTACACAGTCCACCTTAAAATTTACACGCTGTCGAAGAAGAAGAGGTTATCGGCGAAACAACACATTTTCAGTGTCACAAAAGACCTGCCTGACGTGTTCATTTCGGTGTTGCTCGCAGCCTGTGTAGGAGGGAGATTATTTTGCATGTTAGCAGCACTCCGCGTGGGCACCAACACGTTAAGCTTGCATTAATGTCTTGGATTTCACTGTTATAAATTCTGAATGGCTATAAGCTCGCACTGCAGCAGGTACAGCTCTCAAACACACGCTTTTCATGTTCAAGTACATGAAAGGTACAAGTAGTTCTTTTATTCATTAGGGGGAACCGCTGTGTTTTCTCATAAGCATTGGAATTGTTGCATTATCAATTTTGAGCCAAGCTGTACAAATACCCACTTTTATCGAAAGGAAATTGTTATGTGCGGACAACATTACCTCGATATGAACTAAAAGGCTTGAATCTGGTCTAAGTTCTCTCCTGTGAAATTTGATTGGCTCTGGCCAGTAGAGGGGAGGGACTATATCAAGTATTTTTAGATTTTACATTATAGTACAGGGCCAGGTGGTTAAAAATGATGCATTCTTAAAGATACACTATGTAACTTTCCTAGACGAGAGTATGCAACATGCTTGTCTCCATGGAGATGATATTGCTTTGCCTAGATGTCACACTGTATGGCATTAAACTATGTATTATAATCTTGCATTTAATTACAGTAGTTTTTATTGACCAAAAATACATTGAAGAAATATTCATTCTTAGTGTGAGTGTGAGCAGGGTTGCCTCTCCACAGATCTGACCCATAACTTGGCCTGGTAGTGTCATCTGCTTGTCTCAATGAAGATGGATATGTTTAATGCTTGTGGGTCATAAGCAAAGCAGTAATAAGGTGGCATACCCTGGCATATGTTATAATGTATTGTAAATAACATTAAAGATATTACTAATACTTTTGTTTTGGAAAATTATAGCCTATTGTCCCCAAATCTGTATTGATTATCAAGCCTTCTCTTTAATATTTGCATTTTTCTATGATGACAAGACTACCGTGAATTGATTTGTTGATCTGTAAACAAGCAAAGTGATGGAGTTGTCTAGACTGCGTGCTCCTGATGCTGTGCTGGTGCCTCAGAGGAGATGGCAAACACTGGACCATCTGCCGCCATCCTGCTCCGCTCATCGTTATTTAACCGATTCTTTAACCGCACACCAAGATGGACCGATTAGTGACTCGTTCATACATTCTCTTTGTCATCTATTGCAGTACCATCTGTAACTGTGCCCCAATTAACCCAACAAAGCTATTTTTACCCCACTGCGAACCTTATGCTGCTTTATGGACAGCAATATTGGTCATTAATTGAAGTTTTATTGTAATTAAAATGATAATGTGGGGTTATGGGTTGGGCGTCGTTTAGGAATCGTAATTTCAGCCACTATGGACAGCGGTGATAAGATCCAGCGCAGAGCAGCAGCTATTAAATATTACAAGCTCCAAAAATCTGACTGACTCCCACGGATGAATACTGTTGTTGTGTCCTTGGGCATGACACATAACCCGCCTTGCCTACAGTCTCTGTGCACATGATTTTGTGTGTGAATGCGTGTGTGAATGGGTGAGTAGTTCCTTGATCTAAAGTGCTTTGAGTGGCTTGAAGGTAAACATATAAGTGCTATATAAGTGTGACCATTTTGCAGTGAATTAGATGCACTTATACACACTAGGGCCTTTTCAGGTGTAGAACAAGCCCACAACTGTTTTCATTACTACATTTAAGACAGCTTTAAACTCCATTTAACAATACAAATTTTGGCAATCAAGAAAACAAGTGATTTCCTCCGTTGTCAAGTGGGGCATTAAGAGTATCACTCTACTACACTGGGACAGGGTATCTATGGCATCAAACCTATTTATCTCTATTGGAAACAAGCAGTCCCTCAGTTGTCCAGGTATCCATAGTCTATAGTAAAAGAAAAATTCAATTCTGTCAACTGGACAAAAAGTTATTTGAGTGAAGATGTTTCACTGCTCATCCAAGTGGCTTCTTCAGTTCTGGTCAGATCACTGCTGGACACTGCCTTATATCTGTCTGAAGGGAGAAGCTAACCACACTGAAACTAACACACCTATTTGTTTACAGTTTCTGTTTTTGGCTAGATCTATTGAACTACACCATGTGTGAACTGTGCCGGAGTCATAGTTTGCATAATCGTTCAGACTCAGACACAGTTCACACTTGTATTATCGTCCACTACTGCAGTCTGAGTCTTATGAGAATTAGTTAAACCTTTCAGTCTTTACTGTCAATGTTTTCATCACAACGTTAGCCTACATAAATAAAGTGACTGTACATGAGTGAAATGACAGCTGGAAAGTTTACACATGAACCACCTCCAATGCGATTTAAGCACAAGCACGGAGCAGGTTATGGTACATATCCTCCAGACTCACCATCAGCAGCACAAATCCCCTGTCACAGAAAGAACAAATACATTACACTTGTTGTGGAATTTTGCATCCCCTACAGCAACACTTATTTTCCCTGACACCCCTGAATCCTGTCTGCTTAATATGTTGTAAAGTTGAGTTTATGTATGCAGAAGATTTTAATTAGGCTAATAATCTGCTGCAGTGTATAACTTGTAAATGAGTATTTGGAAACTTTCGGTGAATTGTGGGATGCCTCATAGCTCCTTGCCGCTGGTTAGGGAGCTCCCAAGGTTCCTATTGTAAAGAAGCTATGAAAGGAAGCAAAATGTCTCTTTTCCTTACTCCTTCCTAACTTCACAATTTAGATGGACCTTGTCATGGCTGACGATGACGCACATCTGGGTCAGTGATAAAGGAAGTAGCTTCCTGGGCGCATTTAACCAATCGGGATGGGGCCAGCATCTCCATGGAGACACTGTGCACATCCTTCTATGTACACAAATACCAGCATTAAGACATGTTTTGACTGATCTGTTCCTTTACATACATACAATTTACTTTTCACCATCACCCAGTGCTCCTGCTGTCTTCACGTTGACATTTTCTATTGGTTTGCAGTCCGTAGACAGCGCACTCCACATCAGCGCTGATAAGATCTTCTGATGAGATGTTGAACACGGTAATTCAGTTCAAATGATTGCTATCTCCCCATTGCCGACACACAGAACGACGCTATCTTAAAACCGCGGTAATAAAAAGGGCAGTGATGCGTGATGGGATTTCCACGGTGCAGAGCCTATTTTAATCACATCCCTCCAAGATCTCACAATCTCTCATCTCGATGCTAATGCCACTCAATTAATTTGCCTTACAAAATACACTAATTTGCACCTCCTTAAAAATATTAAAATTATTTATAACCTCGACTTTTTGCCCTCACCGATTTAGTGGAGTCAATTAGCAGTTCCAACTCGGTCCTTGCAGCACGTGATAGAAAATACACAGTGCGAAGTGGCTCATTACGAAGGCTTTCCAAATTAAACAGGGAATGATGTTTTATTCATTTATGGCGAATCCCCCATGAGCTACACCCAGTAGGAAAACCGCATGTGTTTTTTCATGAGGCCACTTAGCAGTTGAACGCAGTGCATACATAAAGGACTATATGTCCAGAAGGCCTGATTCAAACATGCTGCATACCTGAGTTCACCATGTTCACAGTGTTGTTTGGCTCATTTGCATTCAGAGGGGAGACACACAGGATATGTATATTGTAAATGTAAGGGAGACTGTATATAAAGTGTCAATGAGAAATTCATTGTGGCAAATACAATAATCCTGGAGTGCATGACAAATTTAGAATACCATTTTAAGAATAAATATATGGCCATTTTCTTATAGCGTGGGCAAGAAACTTCACTGCACAGAAAATACTGATACTCAGTATTGGTCTACTCATCAAGTTGACCAATTGGCAATTTATATAAATACTATATAATTACTGACTGTTATACAAAAGTAAAATTACATGATAAACTTGCCTTTAACCATGCAGTGCAAACTGGATTGTTTTGCAACTCCCAATAATCCATTTTGCACAGCTCCCTGCTGATCTCTACGAGTCCAAACAACTTTCGGTGCACAGCTACTGTACATTTTCTGACAAAACTTTTAATAATAATTGCTAATAATGCAGCAAGGGTAACAAACTGTATATGATGCTACACATTCATTTAGCTAAAGACGATACTGTTTTACCATTGTAGCATGTCAGATGGCTGCTATGTCTGTCTTTTGCCAGATTATACCTTTACCACGGCTCATCAGAGTCAACTGTTGACTTTCCTTCTCTCACATGTTGAACCATGACAGAGAAACAACTGTCTGGGATTAATCAGAGGTCCTTTTTCCAGATGGTTCTCATTCAACAGCTCTGATTTAAATTTAACTTAAACTTTGGTCAGAAGCATTGTATTCACGTTGGTAGAGGCTCAGTGAACCATACACATTTAAATCAATTACATGCACAGATTACACCCATAATACAACAATCTTCTTATCACTCATCTACAGTCTCTGGGAGGTGTGACGTTTTAGTGAGGTTCAGGCTTCTGTTGTAAATGTGAGCGTAACAGCCACAGCTCGATGTATCCCATAATGCATTACTCCCTGATAAGTCGTTTAATAGTGTGCTCAGATCTTAATCAACTTGTAAAGAAAAGATGAATGGCAGCAGGACCACACAAGATTAACAGGAGGGTGGCGGAACAATCACATGTCTTTACCAAAAGCGTCGTAGCTGGTTTTTAACGTTCTGGCTGTGATTAAAAGGTTGTCAATGTGATTCTTTTCCCAATCTGAACTGTTTAAATGTGCATGCTAATAAACTAAATCAAAGGGTGCATGTCTTTATGGTTATTATGTTATTGCTTTGCTTGGACGGTTCCACAGTATAACATTTAACTGCCTTTCGACAGATCTGACCTCTAACTTGGCCTGGTGGCTTCACCTGCTTTTTTCCATGGAGACTGATCATTTTAATTCCAGGCAAAGTAACATTTCTATAGAGACAAGCAGGTGGCAGACCCATCAAGAAAAATCTTTAAACTCAATCCAGAAATTAGCCATAGAAAACTATATTCTTTGCACGTAAAGACAAAAGCAATGTAGGATTAAAGAGCAGAACATACACACTGCTTTCTATTAATCTAAATATAACACAATGAGATCTGCTTACGCTCAGACATGGATTGTAAATAATGCATTTGGCCCCTTCTATACATAATAAACACTTGACAACAAAGACAAATCCTCGTTCTTGTGTTTGCTGCGTCCCTCTCTCAGATCTCCTCAGTGAATTCTTTATGCACTTTTAAAGAGGCAAAGTGCAATTAAAGGGAGGAAGTGGGTCACGTATGACACTGGGGACCCGCAGTAGAAAGCGCTGTGTTCTTGTTGTCATGCCATCTCTTTGTAATCCTGGGACAGTCCTTAAGTTGGTCTGAATGTTAAAAGCAGAGGAGAGTTTACAAGTATAGAGCGATTTCCTCTTCACGATTATTACAGTTCACATGAGAGGCCTCAGAACTGGCCAATTGTTTGAGAAGTTTAGACTTTAGCGTCAGAGATGTGAGTGATGGAAATCTACAAAACTTTCTAAAAAGGTGACTGTACTAAAATATTATGAGCAGAGCAATACAAGCTTTAGATATATGTAAACTCTGTAGGGTATCACTTACATTATATGCAAGTTTTTATTTAGGTTAGGTTTCCATGCTGGTGAATTCTGTATTATTTGTTTTCAGAGAGTCTCAAATGCACTTGTACATTTAGACATTTAGTTGATTAAGAGCTGAAGTTGGAGGTCCCTCTCATTTTCATAGACAGTTTAATAACCACCTGTGTTTGCAAGTGGGCTGCTCCTTTCTGTCAGTGGTGTGAATATAATAGCTTGAAATTCCTGAACAAAAGACCACCAGCCTTATTAGAAGTCATCATCACACATTTCACTTTTAGATTTCAAAGATTTTTTCCCACAGACAGCAAAGTTTTAATGATTTATCAGAATGTGTGGGGCTCTAGTCAAACGAAGGCAAGGTTAAATTAAGTACTCAGATGATAGTTATTGTATATACATTTCATTTATAACCGCCTTTCTAATACCACAGGGCACACAGGGCATAAACGCAATTTACCTTTTACAGTTATAACATTAAACAGAATAAGATGATCTAAAAAGGTGTGTTTTTAGGTGGGACTTAAAAAGGGGCAGAGAGATAACTTATTGTGCCAAAATAATAAAAAAAAATGCCCAAAACATTTATTATATTATGTATATATAATATATGAATCCAAAATAAGTTCAATAAAAGCCGTAAGTGACAATGACGGCCCTCGCCACTGTGTGCACATGCGGCTGCCATGAATGAATGTCTAAATCACGACCACCCCAGAATCACAACTGCCTGCATCGAGACTGCTTCTGAATCTCGGCCACTTCTGAATCGCGCCCGCCCCTGAATTGCAACTGCCTTTGAATCGCTACAGCCTCTGAATTGCAATTGCCTCTGAATCGTGACCACCCTTGAATTGCAACTGCATCTGAATTGCAACCACCTCTGAATCGCTACAGCCTCTGAATTGCAACCGCTTCTGAATCGCAACTATCCCTGAATCGCGACCTCCTCTGAATCTCAACTGCCTCTGAATAGCGACCGCTTCTGAATCGCGACCGTTTCTGAATTGGAACTGCTTCTGAATTGCGACCGCCTCTGAACTGTGACCATCCCTGAATTGCATCTGCTTCTGAATTGCAATTGCCTCTGAATCGTGGCAGCATTTGAATCATAACCGCATCTGAATCCCGACCACATCTGAATCCCGACCGCCCCTGAATTGTGACTGCCTTTGAATCGTGACTCCCCCTGCACGACATTCTCCCTTCCTGACCACCACCCAGGCCACTATCTGCCCCCCTTCACCTATTTCTATAGTGCAGTGTGAAATTGCTTTATACTGGTGGGGTCCATGGACTTTGAACCCGCAACCTCGTGCATAATACAACTATGGTGTAATTGACTTTTCTGATTGGAGTGGCCTAAAGAATGTTTGTGTCAGTTTTGAATAATTTTGCATGCAAGTAATTTATGTCTATATAAGGTCATTAGGATCTGAGTGGCAGATGTTGATGTTTCCACAGGCCAAACGATAAAGAATATGATTTAGGGCCAATTGACTTTTTTCATGTCAGTTGGACAATGTTGTATCTTTTATGAGTATTACAGGGGGCGCTATTGTGTTCAGTGGTCATGTGCTTTTTTCTTTGCTCTATTCATGTCTGGATTCTGCACCAGTGGTTACATTTTGAGCTCTCTCGGCCAATGCCTGTGGCTGTGAGAAGTCACTGATGAAATAGGAAATTGAGCTGTTTTTCCCCAGCATCCTATGGGAAAGCGGAGTATCCCAAAACAACGGATATTTCTTTCATTTCAAGATCTCTACCTATGGCATTCTGAATCTGAGCTCATTTAGACCAAAATCTTACAGGACTAAATTGTTGTGGAATTTAGCATTCCCTGCACAGTCTTAGCAAGGACACCTCCATCTCATTGTTGACTTTTCTCTGTGGTTAACTATAGCGTCATCTAACTATTACAGAATTTGTCCATCTTTAACATTATCAGCTTCTTTGGTCACTCGTCTCACAGAAGCGGTCTGCTGTGTACTTCTCATTTTCTGTCGGCCAGCTCGTGTCCAGGCTGTCCTTCTTGGCTCCTATTTAAACCTCCTTGTGTGGAAGCATAGTCACTAATGTGCAGTGTTGAGTATTCAGTCACCGGGTCCCGGACTGATACTAAATAAACGTCTTCTGCTTCAGGCATCCAGAGTCTCCTGCCTCTCCTCACAACTCTAGGACTCGTTAGGACAACACTTATTTCCCTAACATAGGTCGCTTGCCTGTCACGTTTGTCATTGGGGTTCGAATCATGGCGGTGCTGTTGAGTCAGATTAGGTCATGGATTCTTGCGATGCCTATTTTGTACATTTTTTTGCCTGGCCAATCGATTCCATACGAGTGCCAATGCCATACCATACCAATGCTTCAGTTACACTTCATCATCTTCAAATAAGATCCCACAAGCACTTACCATAAACATTCTTATAAATGTTGTTAATGAGGAACTTGCCAAGTTATCGACTTTGTTCAAGGCTGAAAAAAAAAAAAAAAAAAAAAAAAAAAAAAAAAAATTACATATTTTTTGGTTTAAAATGAAACTTCTTAGATTCCTCTATAAAAAGCCAAATTAATAATATTCCAATTAAGAACATTAGCTCTGTTTGTTTCCTTGGTGTATTAGTGGATAAATCATTGTCCCAGAAGCCCCATGTTAGTTTCGTAAGTGCAAAAATTACCAAATTGTAGGTATTCTGGGGAAAAAAAAAATCACCTGATGAATACAAAGGTTGCAATTATGGTGTATTATTCTATGATATATCCATATATTAAATATTGTAATATTGCCTGGGCATCCACCTAACTAAACTTGAACCTATCCTTTGTCTCCAAAAGTGCTTTGCAAATAATATTTAGTGCAGGTTGCAGACACTCCTCTCAGCCTCTGTTTTCCCAGGCCAGAGTATTGAGGGTTTACCAAACTGAACCAACTCCAAATTGGTCATTTTTTTAATAGTTCTATTAAAATGCTGGTCCCTCAACATCTCAGCAATGTTTGCCTTTAATAATGAATTTCATGCTTATCCAGCTCATAGTGGACATCTCATTAGAGTTACTTACTCTCGTATAACCCAGTCTCAGTTTAATGTTTTATACAGAGGAGCTAAAATATGGAACAGCTAGAGCTTTCAGTGTCAGTTTAAAAACACTTTAAAATGTCTGCTTCTGAATAACTGCACTTTTCCTTATGGCATTCCCTGTTAAACTTGATGTGTAACTCTTTATTAATGCATCTTATCATCTCTCATAAGTTACGAATATACATTTTCCACTATTTTATTAGAGCCTTATGCACGTTATATAGAGGTTACCACATTTTAAGCCCCCTGAGGTTTTTTGTAACTATCCTTCACATTCTATTGTATAATGTATCTTATTCGGTATTTTTTACGTAGTGAAAATAAATAAAACTATAGTTGTTAAGCTTTTCTTCACAAACTGCCACTTGAGTAAAACTGTGGTTGTGTCCAAATATTCACCCTAACCCCCCATTCTACTCATATTATTTAATGCACTCATTCACAAAGTGTTTCAAACACTCACCTTAAAATTCAGGTGATGTGACTCTGGCGTCTGGGTGAAAAAAAGTCTGATAAACTTGATGAAACTTGATTTCTGTGGTAAATAATGATCTATGGACACAAGTAATATGGAGTAATAATAACCATACCCGTTTTTGTCAGTATGGACTGGATTGTTCAGTTTTCGGGCCTTTTTAGTTTTAGTCACAATCAGAGATCGCCAATGTGATAAACCAGCCCTTCTGTCTGCTTTTATTCAGTCATGTTGTGTGCAGTTAAAGATCTGTCGCTGTCCGCTGTTTTTTTTTTTTTTTTTTTCAGCTCTCGCAATGCATTGTGGTCTACACTGACCAGTCTAGTCTAGGAATTGTTGGACATTTGGACACAGCCTACGATAAATATTTACCACAGGTACTGTCCCACGAACAACAAAGTAATTATTAGATAAACACCTAAACAGTACAACAGTAAAAATACAATTTTATGTGAGATCATTAATTACCACATTGCTTTTTGTTTTGGGGAAAAAAATATACTAAATTTTTGGGCAAAATATACTTCAAAGAAAAAGTGGACTAAGGGAGTGTGACGTCACCCACAGCATTCAGCTCCAGTCAAATGAAGCTCATCGAGGTTAGCAGCGAATTTGGAGCCGAGTTCCTGATTTGGAATTCTGGACGAGAGTATCATAGCAACCAAAGAGCCACTCCGGAGCGAGACTGCTGAAGGTAACGTCCCTTCCCACCCACTACTGGTTTAGCAGGGAGCAGGTACTTAGCAACGCTGTCATTCAAACCTGTTGCCAATGCTGGAGTGACCTCAGGGAAAGAAGGCGCCTGATTTGTCTGTTATTAATGTTCATTTATGGACACAATAATGAAATAAAATACCAGGATCATGTTAAGTGGGTTAACATGAACATTTTAAGACCAAAATGACAAGCCTGACAGCAGCAGTTACGGAGAGAGGGGCGGCAGTTTTTCAACAGAATAACTAAAGTAACATTTTCAGTCCAGAAATCATAATTATTATGATTATTGTTGTCTTTATATGCCCATGTGTACTTTAAATAAACATTTGATTTGTTCTTAAAAGACTTGACTTGTTTCTGAATTTTACAAAATCACAAAGAGAAGCTTAACTTCTGTTTGATTGAATGCGGTTTAATTAGACGCATTATATTCACCAACACATAGAAGTAGTAACTTTCATTTCTATTCTTTTTATTACAGTCATTTTCAAATTGATTACAAGCTGTGATTACAATTACCTTACCAAAGCAGAGTAAGAGTAAGAGTACTGTATATTTACTTGGCGCGTAATAATAACTGATATACTAATAAATATTTGAGCACAACTTATCCCATTGTCATGACAGTCAAAGTAACTACAGTCAGTGCACAGAACAGGGTAGCCACAAAGAACACTGCAATAGTGCAATATTATACATTAAATAGATTATACATGAGATGAGAGCTCTTATCATAAGAATGCATGTTCACATCCGCTTTCCCTTAAAGTAAAACAACTCATTAAAAGCTCAAAACACTACCTGTTTTAAAGTATATATGACAGGTTACACTACACTTTTCATTAAAATGTAGTTAACATGGTAATATTAAATACTTTACTATTAATCTTGCCTAGTTTTGCCTATTTCTATATTTCTGGCCAAGAGATGGGCAGAAGATGTGACATAAGTATAGGTCATTCAATAACTGTTACCTAGCAACCATACTGTAAACAAGGGTCAAAACGCATCTAATTTACACAGCAGTTATTATTTGATAAAAAATAAAAATATAGGAGTACACCTTTATTTTGTTAAATGAAGGAAGCTGCCATAAAATTTTGGATGGAATTTTGTGTGTTGATCACATGGACAGAGGAATTCCTTTTTAGAACTCGGCTCTACTTCCTGTCCCAGATAAACAATCACTTCACGAACATGTTGGATAAGACTATGAAACCTGGTGTCGTGCGCATGGATGTGGCTCTCCACTGCCCTATATTTTGAATAACTTGTACTGAGAGTAAACAATGTCCACTCTCTGAAAATATTAAATATAAGAGGGATTTTAGTGCAGAAAACATAGCCAAATGTAGAAACTGCAATGGACTGAAATCTATCAAACACAAGACACCCAAAAGGGTTTTACAATAATTTGTAAGATTAACAATTCATTCGTTTTTCTCTTCAACCTGTGCCTCTTAAAGGCAAACAGTCAAAATCATGGTTCACTCAAAATCTTTGAAGACTAAATATAGGTTATATTAAAAAAAATCTGTCTTGTCCTACACTGTTTAATCCAGGGGTGTCCAAACTTTTTCCAAAGAGGGCCAGATTTGGTGAGGTGAAAATGTGTGGGGGCCGACCATTCGGCCTGATCATTCTTTGAACCATTAATATTAAATGCAAATTAACTATTTAATTATTTTTCCTTTTTATTGCAAATGGCTTTCACCTTTCAAAAACAAAATGAATGATACACAGATTATAAATATGAAAAAGTGGACATTTAAACTGTGGTTTTGATGATCACAATAAAATAAATTCACTGAGATTTTAGAATTTATTCACCTCAGAAGGCTAACAAATAACTTGCCTGTACTAATGTGAAGGGTGAAACTGAGATCTGGACTGTAGTAAATAGGCCAGGTCTGGCTCAAAGACAGTGCTTTTGATGCACAAAACGTCATGCAGGTGAGAGTCAGTTAGCCTTGTCCTCGCACCGTTCTTGTTAAAGTTCATAACCGAGAATGTCTCGGTTATGAACTTGTGTGGTTCGACAAATATGTTGAACCATACAAACTCAGCAGCGCAGACCCCCGACTGAGCCATCTTACGTCGTTGTGATACACAGCGTCTCCGTATTCAGCCTGGATGTTGAGCATAAACTGCTGAAACTGGCGGTGGCACAGGGCTTTGGAGCGAATGTAATTAATAGTAACCAGTCTCACTGGTTTCATAACGTGATCATATTTCAGATGTTTGGCACAGAGAACCTGTTGGTGAATAATGCAGTGGAGTTTTATAGCTTTTCCTCCTTCTTCGCTGACTTTGTAACAGACTAGCGTTGCTAATCCACTTCGCTCGGCAGGTGCCCCATCCGTAATAATCCCAGTGACTTTATTCCATGATAGTTTCACGTCATCTACGGCAGAACAAACTGAAACAAATAAATCTGTTCCCCATTGTTCGGCCCTTTAGGCTGCAGAGGTCAAGTAGCTCTTCACTCACATTCATTTCATTGTCCACCCCTCTCAAAAAAATCAGTAACTGGGCAGTATCAGATGCGTCCGTGCTTTCGTTGCAGGCTAGCGAAAAAAAGTCAAAGTCCACTACTTTTGGCTCCAATTGTCTCTTTATATCCGATGAAATCTTCAATGAAGTCTTCAATTCGCCGTACCACAGTGCTACGAGCCAGGCAAACATTGGTAAACTCTTGCTTCTTTTCAGGACAAATGTTCTGCACAATTTTCATCACGCAGTCTTTCACAAATTCACCCTCAGTAAAAGGTTTGCAGTGCTTCGCAATCAGCGTTGCCACCTCATAGCTCGCCTTTGTGGCGTTTTCATTCGACTCATGGGCTCTTGTAAAGAAACACTGTTGTGCCGCTAACACAGCTTCAAGTTGCTTTAATTTCTGACGGCGTTCGCACCCAGTTAGCTTGTCATAGTTAGCATGTTTCGTCTGGTAGTGCCTCTTGATATTGAATTCCTTAAAAACAGCCAAAGTCTCTTGGCAAATTAAGCAGACACAGTTGTTTCGTATTTCTGTGAAAAATATGCCAAATTCCACTTTTCCTAGAACCGACGGCCCTCTTTGTCGACTTTCCTTTTCTTCTATTTGAGTGTCCATTTTGGAAGTGGTCAGAAAAGGGTCACGCAAGGCCAAGGGTGCAGCGAGAGCGCGGCCTTGGATCTGCTGCCATCTTCTAGCGAAATATAATATTGCTTGTACATTTTACACTGGTCAACAGTGCTGACGGGCCACACATAATTATTTTTATTCCAGAGGCTGCGGGCCAGTGGAAATTTGCACACGGGCCGCAATTGGCCCCTGGGCCAGACTTTGGGTATGCCTGGTTTAATCTCATGCAATACAGTTGTCCCTCACTATAACGTGGTTCACCTTTTGCAGCCTTGCTGTTTCGCTGATTTTTTTAGTGCAATTTTGCATACTTGTATGTAAGTGTATGAAAGCGCATTGTGTTCTACATCCTAATTGGCTAAGGGACTGCAGACCATTGTCAATCAATCTCCTTCATGCCGTGTCTTCTGTACAGTACAGAATGCGTTCCATCGCAGAAAAAGTTGGACATGCTGAAGGAAGGTAGAAGTTACGCGGCTGTAGGGAGTCATTACGGAATAAATGAATCTTCGGTTCGTTACATAAGGAAGGAGGAAAATAACATAAAGATGACAGCAGCAATAAGTTTTAACAAGGATGCAAACAGGGTTGTAACGGCCCGCAACAAGACCATTGTAAGGATGGAGTCTGCTTTAGCTTTGTGGGTCAGTGACTGCAGGAAAAAGAACATTACGCTGGATACCAACATCATCTGCACAAAAGCTAAAAAGCTTTTTGAAACCTTTGCTGACAGTGATGACATTTATGACAGCGAGAAGCAGGATGATGCAGAGCCCAGGTCATCGACGAGTACTTTTCACGCAGTACCAAGCCCATTTAATGCCAGCAAGAACTGGTTTGACAAATTTCAGAAACGCTTTGGACTTAAAAGTGTTTCTCTGCACAGAGAGGCCGCCTCTGCGGATACCGCTGGAGCAGAGGCATACGTGAACAACAAATTTAAAGTGATCATCGAGGAAGGGGAATATAAGCCTGAACAAGTTTTTAATATGGATGAGACAGGCTTATTTTGGAAACTAATGCCCTCTTGCACCTTTATGATGCAGGACGAAGCCAAAGCCCCAGGATTTAAGGCCCAAAAAGGTTGTGTGATTCTGGTTATGTGTAGAAATGCTGCGGGCTCTATGATAAAACCAGGGCTTATTTATGGTAAAAAAATCCTAGAGCCCTAAAAAACAAAAATAAGAATGCGTTGCCAGTTTACTGGATGCACAACGCAAAGGCTTAGATGACAAAAGTGCTCAATCTGGATTGGTTCAAACAGTGTTTCATCAAATGTTATTTGAGAAGAAAAGGACTAGACTTTAAAGTGCTTCTGCTTGTAGACAACACCAGAGGCCACGCTGATGATTTGTCGTATGATGGTGTGCAAATAGAATTTCTGCCGCCAAACACTACATCGCTGATTCAGCCTATGGACCAAGGCATCATCCGCGCTTTCAAGGCTCTCTATACCCGCAACACCCTGCAACAGCTTGTTGACGCTATGGACTTGGATCAAGATTTCTCACTAAAGGCCTACTGGTGTGAATACACCATTGCATCATGCCTCCAAAATATTCCGAGGGCCATTCAGGAGATGAAAACTGAAACTGTAAATGCCTGCTGGAAAAAACTGGCCGGAGGCAGTGCACCACCCTACTGGATGCTCTCTTGATGAGATTCATCACTCTGTGGTAGATACAGCTGTGAATCCGGCTAAACAGCTTGAGGGAGATGGGTTTAATGATATGACTCCTGATGACATTAATGCCATGATTGATGCCCACTCAAAACCGCTGACTGATGAAGACCTGGCAGAGATGACAAAGCCACCAAGTGAGGATGAGGGAGAAGAGGAAGAAGAGAACACAAGTGTTGATAAAGACGAGGAGGATGGACTAACACTTGATCGCTTGGCAACTATGGTGAGAATGGCCAATAAACTTCAGCGAGCTGCACAAGAATGGGACCCTTTGATGTTTCGTTCATTACAGTTCTCAAATATAATTGAAGGTGACATGTCTGTTTATAAGAATCTTCTTGCCCAGAAGAAAAAACAGTGCCAACAACTACCCTTAACTATGTTCTTCACTCGGAAAAAGACACCTGCACCAAGGCCTTCAGTGGAAAAAGACACTACAGCGGAGCGACACGGTCAGAGGAACTGTGAAATACGCGGGAGTCACTATTAATAATTTCTTCTGTGTCCAACCTCATAGGTTGACCATTAAAATTAAATTTGTTACAGTATTTCTAAAAGCTATCATTTTTATTTACAGTATAGGAAAACGTTTATATTTTTATTTCTCAAACAAATGTTTGGGCCTGAATGAGGCCCTTTGGTTCAGGATATTTGGTTTCATTCTATAATACTGTACTTATTTTTTTTAAATCTACGAAGGTTTGAACTTTGAGAGTGTTTTAAACAAGAGAGAAATGTGAGAAAATGTTAATGGCTGTCTGAGAAAAGTGTATGAAGTGTGTGGTGACGGGTTTTACAGCTTTAAAACATATATAATAAATGTAAAAAATAAAGCTGACTACTTTGCGGATTTTGCCTTTTGCGGGTTATTTTTAGAACGTAACCCCCACGATAAACAAGGGACCACTGTACAAAAAATATAGAAATAAATTAAATCATATTATGAGAGAAGCAAAGATCCATTTTTATAACACAAAACATGTCTCAAACAAACAATCAATTGCATACGTCTACAAACAATTACTGCTACTAAAAAACAGCCAATGAATTTAAAATTGATATTGTCTTATTTCAGACCCTCATCTAATTGCTGCCAAATTTAACTTAATTTAACTTTAGCATCTAAGATCCCATACAGTCATTGAGGACTGTTTGAGGACTATTCGACTACTGAAAAATTAGAGCTAATCCTAACTACTGAGAAGGAAGTCAGAGATACCATACTTGGTTTAAAAGTTCCCCCGGCAATGATAATATTGACAGTAAATTATTAAAATCAATCTATCTTTACATCCTTAAACCACTTGTTTTTGCATTTTCTCCTGCACTTAATCTCCAAGTTTTGTATAATTCAAATAATGTTGATATTTCCTGTCTATTATAGGGGGCAATATACACTTTTCATATGCTCCATAGTCCATTATTGACCTTTGCCGTAAATTTTACTAAACAGCTAAAATATGATATAAAGTAGGTTCATTTGTGTCAAACGTTCAATGTTCATGTGACCAACAAGTCAACACTGCACCGATTCTCTGGGAGGCTTTAAAACGGCTTTCTAGTCCCTATAGAACTTATTTGCTCACACAGATAATGCATTACTGATTCAAATTTGAGCTCTCTAGGCCAATCCCTGTGGCCGTGAGAAGTCACCAAAGAAACAGGGAATGAAGGTGTTTTTCATCAGCGTGTTACTCAAATACCGTAAAGAGTATCCAAAAGAAATGTATAACTTTTGAATATCTATGTCTTTACATGTGGCATGCCAAATCTGAGCTCATTTGGACCAAAAACCAAGGACAAGATACTAGATACTTTTACTGCCTTTCATACAAAGGCAGTTCCTACTCCCAGTGGGGTCCAATTTGTGGTCGTGGTCTTGAATTCGTACGTGTCAGGCACTGTCGTGATGCACATTTTATAATTTTTTTTGCAGGGCCGGTCGATCCTATACCCCCATGTGAGACTTTTCATTGATGTCCAGGGGATCAAAAATGCAATTATTTTTGGGGGAAATAATAAGAAACTGATTAGGATCAATACCCACTGCCAGTTACTTTGTTACTGGCTCGGGCTAGTTAACTCTCTCTTTTACAGTTCGGTAGACTGGATTTGGATGTTATGCGCAACAGCCATGTGAGGCAACACAGGGACACACAGGTAAGAGTCTTATGTTCGAATGATGATGTAGCAGGAACAGCAGTAACAAAGGTGCAGGTGGAAGTGAGGAAACCGCCGTGTGTGTGCGTGCTTGTGTGTTCAGAGCGAGTCCGTGAGGTTATGTTTGTGAAAGACTGCTGAAGATAGGCCTACATTATACGACTAGTGGGGCTCCTTCTAAACTTACAGGCTTGTGTCCCTCGTATGGCATTTGTTCAGCCATGTTTGTTTTAGCCTATTTCTCTTCTTTGATGTAGATGAAACGATTGTCCCTCATCAGATAGGGATGGCTTTGGGAGCAGTTTTACTTATTGGGAACACACCCATCGGTCTGGGACAGCATGTGTTCATCGTGTGATTTAGTGTTGTGCGGAACTGAATGTTTTGTCAGTGTTTATTTACACACATGGAAGATGGATTGTTTCTGGGTTAAAACAATATTGGTGCAAAGAAGAGAGAAGTGTTTTTTTTACGTGACTTGATACACCACATAATGTAGCCTGGTTCTCGCCTTTACTTTGTGCCATAATCCTTCAACAAGCCATCCTCTTGAATCTACATTTAATATTGACTAAAAGGAATGAAGTTAGTACAAATATAATTCATAATACATAATTCTAGTTCTGTGTAAACTGTACTTGGTTGGTTATAATTTCTCATTAAAGTTTCAAAGGGACAACAACAGTGGTTACTTAAGATGAAAAGTATTTGGCCATTATCTATATTATCAACTTTTTCATTTAATCTTTTATTCAAAGTAATGAATAAACTAAAGACTAAAGATGTACTCAAAAATGAATCCTCTGAGAAGCTCATCAAACCTGCCAAACCCATAGACTATTACTCATCAATACAGACACACCATATCTTACCCAAAATAACTCCACCATCAAATACAGATATAACTTTAGCCGGTTTGCTAATGAGATACATTTCCGGCCACTGCTGCGCGACACTCATGCCTCATTATCGCAGGTTTCAAAGTGCTACCTGTCTGCGTCTGATGTCTTTGTGAGCCTAATATCCAAGTTTGACACAAAGAAAGAAAGAAAAAAATCCACAGGTGATTTCCAAACCAAACAGTCTTCTTAGACTTTCTTTTGTTTCACTTTTAATGAGTAGTTTAAAAATCTCCAATTACAGACTGTCACAGCTTCAAGTTAATTGTTACTGTTTACTTGCAGACTTTAGAGAAGTTTTTGCTCTTCCTTTGGAGTTGAGTTCCTTTGTGCACTTAAAACTACAGAACCACTTTATTAGCCGAACCTATACTTTTAACATTCAAAATGTATTTAAAAGGCCCAATTATCTTGTTACACAAAGAGGCAACAGTGTAATGAATTTAGCAAAAATGGCTGGTGTTTTGGTTGGTAATTCTTGGCACCAAAGATCTTAGATTTCCATTTTCATTTGTCTCATGATGGTGGAAAAAAGACAAGATGGAGGGGATGAGGGGGCTTTGTGTTATACTGCTGAGTTGAAGATGAAACATCAGAAGTTGAAAGAAAATGCAAAGAGAAAATGCATTTATCGAGAGTTGATTGGTTGAGATAAGCAAATGACAGTTGATGATTTTGTACACATTTTTATAATCCACTGATTCTTTTAATCCTATCAACGTCAAGTATATAAGCAACTAATTCATACCTAAAATGCTTTATGCAGTTTTTCAAGTGGATGGTCTGTCAGAAAAGCTGTATATTACACCTTTAAAAATATTTGGCTGTTTTGTCATTATAACTGTAATAGAAATAGTTCCTGTAGTAGAAAGTACATTTTTCCTATTTAGATTTTAATATAAATAATCAAATATTAATTTTCAAGACTTTTTTGGACAAATTATATTTTCACATTCTTATATATTTATAAGTCATATTTTATCTACATTGTAGCTCAGTGCTGTTAAAGTGAAGTGAATGAGATGCGTATACTCTTTGGCACTCACGATAAAAGCTTTACATAATTACCGTCTTTGACATTCAAAGGATCACATGTTTATTCTCTTCACGTTTGTCATATTACCTTTCCCATAATTCCTCTGTCACAACTTTTACATAAAGGGCAGCATTGAACAGTGCAAGGACGTTTCACCACACTGCTGTCGAATGCTTGTATTGTGGCGTTTATGAATCAAGGTTAATAATCACATTGTGTCTCTCTTAAGTTAAATTTGAATATGGTGTTGCTATAGAAACTATCTCCAGTCCAAACACCTACATCGACAATGTTGCGGTGAAGGCAGTTTAAAGCAGGGGAGAGAGAGTGCATGTATATGAGTGGCTAAAGCGGTGACTGGTTAAGAGGCAAACGCAGCAGGCTGTGAATGGCTATAAGGGTTGTCAAATAATCAGTGGTAGAAGGTAACTTAGTACAAGCAGTAAAGTACTGTACTTGAGTAGAATTTTTAGGTACTTTACTTAAGTAAATTTTACAGAAGATACTTTTTACTTCTACTACATTTGAAAGCAGGTATCTGTACTTTCTACTCCACTACATTTTTTAACTGGACTGAAAAGTAAAAAGTACTTTTCAGATGATTTGAGGGGTTATTTTTACTATTTTTGTGGTAACATCCTGACAAAAGTTTTCGAGTTCAAGCTTTGGCTTTGAGCAAACAAAAATAAATACACAAAATTCATAATAAAATTCAATTAATAATTAAAAATACTTTAACTTTTTACTCTTAAAGTACATTTTTAAACATACATTTTTAAACGGGTACTTAAATACTTTTACTTTTTCATGTTACACTTACTTTTACCTGAGCAAATTTCTACCTCTGTATCTGTACTTTTACTTAAGCGACAAAACTGAGAACTTCATCCACCACTGCAAAAAATCAATGCTAAAAGAAAAGTAGTATCAAAACTAGATACTTAAATCAGTATCAATTCGACAAGTTTTAAGATAGTCTTGATCTTATAAAGTAAACTTTTTTTTAGCTAATAAACTATACATTTTCAGAAAGCACTCACACATTCCTACGTCATGGCGAGGGTCTCTGGCCCCTACGAGCACTTCACTTCCCGTCAGTGCACTTCACTTACCTTCACTTACGGTGCTCAGGCCTAATCACATACACAGTACTGGAGTCAGTTGCCATTGCACCAATAAACAGCACACAATTACTACATGATAAACACAACTGCATTGTGCCCGATTAATCAGCAGACTGAATGATGAATTATCTCCAAGCGAGACCTAGACCACCAACTCTATAACCAGTGACCACAATACTATCCACAAACCTCCTTCAAGGATAATGAGCACGTGCGTAATGGGGCAATAGAAAGACATACATTGGACTGGGCAAAATGTTAAATGCATGTCGCCGCCCCCTCCTTACTGTATTATCCAATGATTGTTGCGTTGGTCTCTCGTTATAAAACTATAGGACTCTTTTGAACTTGGTTGATTTGATCGTCCATAGACAGTCCAACTTCACTCTGCTCTGATAATCACTGCGCTTTTGTTTTACATTTCAAAAGGCATAAACAAAACTCTCGTCCACTGTCTTCTACTTTAATAGCGTGCTCAGATTGTTTTGGTTCACGTAGCACATGTCCCAGTTTAACCAATGAAACAGCAGACAATGCGCATTGTCTGGGGCTGCATAAGAATGCATTCACGGACATTCGGAACTCAGAGTTTTTGAACGCAATTGTTCAACAAAGGTCTTTATAAAATGTTTGGTCAGTGCCTCAGTGGGCATTTAGTGCCACGCCTAGTGTCACTAGGGGTGGCAAGGGCCTTGGTCCACAAGGCATTATACTTTGTATGTTTACAAGCATTTCATAGCCACGAAAATGCCACAAACACGAGTGGAGTTTAAATTTGAGTAAATCAGGCTTAGAATTAGAGATCAACAAATCCTTCAGCGACAAATTCATACAGCGACCGCATCACTCCAGGCGCTGCACCGATCTGCCCGTCAATCTCATGCTCCATCCTTCCCTCACTTGCGAACAAGGCCTCGAGATACTTGAACTCCTCCACTTGAGGCAAGGACTCTCCACCCACCTGGAGAGGGCAAGTCACCTTTTTCTGGTCGAGAACCATGCCCTTGGATTTGGAGGAGCTGATTCTCATCCCAGCCGCTTCACAGTCGGCTGCAGTTTGCCCCAGTGCCTGCTGCAGGTCCTGGCTCGATGAAGCCATCAGGACAACATCATCTGTAAACAAAAGATGAGATGAGATCCTGTGGTCCGGCTCGATGAGCCATCAGGACAACATCATCTGTAAACAAAAGATGAGATGAGATCCTGTGGTCCCTGAAACAGACCCCCACTGGCCCCTGGCTGTGCCTAGAAATTCTGTCCATAAATACAATAAACAGAACCGGTGAGAAAGGGCAGCTCTGGCAGAGTCTAATGTGCACCGGGAACAGGTCTGACTTACTGCTGGCAATGCGAACACAGCTCCTGCTCCAGTCACACAAGGACCGAACAGCCCTCAGCAAAGGGCCCCGGACCCCATACTCCCAGAGTACCTCCCAAAGCGCACCACGAGGGACACGGTCAAATGCCTTCTCCAGATCCACAAAGCACATGTGGACTGGTTGGGCAAGCTCCCATGAACGCTCAAGCAGTTGATGGAGAGTATAGAGCTGGTCCAGTGTTCATCAACCAGGACGAAAACCACACTGCTCCTCCTGAACCTGAGGTTTGACTATTGGCCAGATTCTCCTCTCCAGTAACCTGGATTAGACCTGCTGAGAAGTGTCCCCCTTCTTAAACAGAGGGACCATCACCCCAGTCTGCCACTCCAGCGGTACTGCCCAGACCGCCACGTGATGTTGCAGAGACAACACAGCCAAGACAGCCTCACAGCATCCAGAGACATAGGATACTCGGGACAGATCTCATCCACCCCTGGAGCCTTGCCACCGAGGAGCTTGCCAAACACCTTGGTGACTTCGGCCAGGGTGATGAATGAGCCTCCAAGTCCTCAGTCTCTGCTTCCTCCTCGGAAGATGTGACGGTGGGATTAAGGAGATCCTCAACATATTTCTTCCACCACCTGACAACATCCCCAGTCGAGGTCAGCAGCTTTCCACCCACACTGTAAACAGTGTTGGTGAAGCACTGTTTCCCCCTCCTGAGACATCGGACGGTTTGCCAGAATGTCTTTGATGCTGAGCAATAGTCCTCCTTCATGGCCTTCCTAAACTCCTCCCAAACCCAAGTTTTTGCCTTGTCCCACAAGCTAACAGGGCTCGATAGGACTCCCTGCTTCAGCCTGACGGCCCATGTGGGCGTTGAAGTCCTCCAGAAGAACAACAGAGTCCCCAGTCGGTGCACTGTCTAGTACCACTCCCAGCGAGTACAAGAAGGCCAGGTACTCTGCACTGCTGTTTGGCTCGTAGCCCGACACAACAGTAAGAGACCTGTCCCCGACCTGAAGGTGCAGGGACGTAACACTCTCATTCACCGGGGTGAACTCCAACACGTGGCTGCTGAGCTGTGGGACAATAAGCAAGCCCACACCACCTCGCCGCCTCTCCCCGTGGGCAATGCCAGAGAAATGAAGAGCCCAGCCCCTCTCAAGGAGTTGGGTTCCAGAGCCCAAGCTGCACATGGGGGTGAGACCAGCTATATCTAGTCGGTAACGCTCAACCTCCTGCACAAGCTCAGGCTCCTTCCTCCCCCCAGCCAGGTGACATTCCATGTCTCCAGAGCCAGTCTCCATGTCTGGAGATCCGGCTGTCGAGGTCCCCGCCTTCGACTGCCGCCCAGATCTCTCTACACTGGCCCTTTATGGATCCTCCAGCAGGTGGTGGGTCCACGAGAGGACGGCCCTGCTTCGCTCATTTGGGCTGTGCCTGGCCGAGCCACCATGGCTCCACCAGACGCTCACTGTCGAGCAACCACCCCAGGCTCCAAGGTGGGGCCTTGCTAACGCCAATCCAGGTGAAGTAACTGGCCTTGTTATCAACCTCATCATAAAGGGCTTCTGAACCGCGTTTAGTGTCCCCCAGGACCTGTCTGCCATGGGTGACTGTACCAGGGGCATGAAGCCCCCGACAACAAAGTGTAAAGGAAATTATAATATTGTGTGATTACTTTACCTTTTAGAAATCACTTGGTATTGTAACTAAAACTCATTTGGTTTGGAAGTTAAAGACAGTTTTGGTTGTTAATCTTGTTAAGATGTGTTTGTAATGTATGTGAAGATAGATGCAATCAGACCAAACAGTTGGCTTTCAGATCTCTCTCCTGTGAAGTGTATCACACCTTGTATTGTTTTACTCCACATGTTACATCCTGAGGTGATCCAGCTCATGAATGCCACCAGGAGCTTGTCTGACCACACCTCAGTAGGAGTGTCACATCCTTACTTTGAAATTTTTGTCCTCTGGTCATCTCAAACTATATAAACTTGGTGATTTGTATCATTCGGAGTCTGACTTTGGGGGAGATGCTGGCAACTCAGTTGGACCTATTTCTTGCAAGAAATAAACTCTTTGCTTCAGCAACAACAGCCTACAAAAGGAGTCTTTTTCCACAACAATAGCTCCCAGGATCATTTAGATGCTCAAACCCCTCCACCACGTTAAGGTGGAATAAGAAAATCTGTACTCTGCATTTGACCCATTGTTCAATACCACTGGGGCAACCTGTCAGGACCCATCTCCAGATCTTGAGCTAATCTTAATTGGCAATGACAGGAGTAGTTGACTCAGGTAATAGTTTTCCCCCTCAAAAATGCAGCTACAGAGAGGTCAAAGTGTTCTTATGGAAATGTTAATGTTTGAAACTTATCTAGTAACTTTCCACCACATCAAAAATCTGCATTAACATGAAAACCCTGCCTCTTTCACAAGCATTTAAACTACTACAAATGTAATTTTCTTATTCAAAATGGAGAGAAATGTAGGTAGTACCTTACCTCTTTAACTGTAAATGAAAAATAGCTGGTTTTGAGCCTTGTTTGTTGAGTTCAGTCTCTCAAATTTCAAGTGTGTCTGTCCTCTGCAGTGTTCAACAAGAAATGAGCTGTCTAAATTACAAGATTCCACAAATTATATGCGGATTTGTCCTGATGAAGTCATATTACCATAAAGATATCATTCTGGAACTCACCAACATTCTGGCTGATGATGGAATATCCAAAATAGGCTCATTATTTTTCAAAATCATGAGTAGATTTACTCAAATACAATAATTAATACAAAATGTGAACGTGACAGGATCATAAAAATACTTTGCGATACTAACAGTCTCTTCGCCAGCTTCTGGCGCTCGGGCCTAATAAAATGTTGTATTATCTGTTAGTCCAGCATTTACCTGAGTCAAATCTGACTTGTTTTTTTCTGATTTACATATGCAGTCCTGGTTTAGACCTATGTTAGCCTAGGTTCAGGGCCTCTTTTAGTCCTAGTTTAGGTATCTGTGTAATCCCTCCTAATTTAGACCTTGTTTAGTTGTTGGATCTGGTCTAGTCCTGTTTTATGCTTCTACGGAATATCTTCCTAAATAATCTTTAATACTAAGGAAAAGGCTTGATACCCAATATCGATTTTGATACCACAATGATAATATAGAATGGAATATGATTTCAGACAATTGAATATAATTTCAATACAAAAGTTCTGATACAGATCAAGACCATTATAAAACTATTCAGGAAACATCCAGCTCTGACCTATTTATGTGAATTTTTTTCAGTACTGATACTTGTTCAAATGAGTATCTAGTTTTGATACTAGTTTTAGTGTCTCGATATCAATTTTTTGGACAACCCTATAAATACAACAGGATGTATTCAAATATGGTTACTATTTAACGATATCTAACGCAATGGCCTATTACATATTTTTTAATATTATTCACATACATGCCAATGCTTTTACCTGCCTGTGTGGTCGGCTGATTCATTCCCCTTCTTCCCATAGTTACACTTGACGGGTCCGACTTAATAGCAGCATTTTCTGTCACTCAAACGGGGCCCATTTCTGCGTCACATGCATTTTACCTGCGACAGGAAGATATAGTTTGTTACTTATGTATTTTTCATGATGTGCTGCTCAGAAAATGACATAAAAGGTTATTTTATTCTTGAGGCTTTTTGAGGCTGTCTGGTTGCCGTGTCCCGTTGATGCGTTCGTGATTTGAAATGAATAAAAAGAGAGGAGCTGCCTGCTTCCTTGGCCATGCTTGAATTCACAGGTGAGATGCTGGAGAGGGGGTTTTGCACTTGCATTAGTTTTGGCTAGACCTAGTTACATGCCGGTCAGATGCAGACTTAGCTGTGTAGACCAGCTCTGTCCTGTTAAGTCCAAGTTTAGTCTTGACCAGATCCTAGTATAGTCCTTATGCATATTTAAATGTGTTTAGAATTAGTCTGGCTTTAGTTCTGGGTTTAGTTCAGTTTTATTGAGTGTGAATAAACTTTCTAGTTAATCCAATCCTAGTATAGTACTTTATGTGTAGGTTTTTCATTTCAACTTATAAGACGTTAGAGTTCATGTTTAGACCAAGTTTAGACCTGATTTAAAACTGATTTATCCATATTTATTTCTTCATAAATAAGTCCTGGTATCATCCTGCTTTAGGTCAGATACAGCCTTGGCTTAACCATGGGATAATACTGGTTCAGTCCTGTCTTGATCCTTATTTAGACCTGGTTTAGTCCTGTCTTGGTCCTTGTTTAGACCTTAGACCTTTAGTCCCGTTTTAGTCTTAGTCCAGTCTTGTTGTATCATTCCTTGTATTTTCTGTGTACGTATACAGCTCTTGTGCCGTGTTCGTCCTCGACTACGCCTGACTGCACAGGTGAGCCAGAGCTAGCAGCAGGAGCAGAGCAGAGCGGGGAGAGGCCTAATTGAAATCTCGTTCCTGGTGAGACAGAGGAGATGGAGCTGTAAAAGGGGCTTGTAATTACTGAGGCTGCTAATGATAGATAATTAGGTCATATGGCCGCGTCTCAGGACTTTGCAAAGGGAGAGAGATGGGGTTAGGAATAAAGAAGCTGAGAAAGCTAGCCACACCATGTTGTTGTTCGCTCTAACTTAATTACTGGGGAGCTATCAAGTCACAGGTACAATAGAAACAATTACAAAAAAAGTTTAAATGCTACTTTCATATGTAGAATTCAGTACTACTACTCTTACTACTACTTCCATTACTACAATTATTGCCATACACTACTGCCAGTGTTTGGAAGTAACTGCATGAGAAACAAATGAAAACACGGCTCTTGTGGTGTGTGATTGATTCAGCCTTATGTACTAAATGCATTACAAACAATGCAAAAAACATAAAGTCATTTTTCACACTAACTTAACCAGGAGTAGAACAGGGCCAAACCAAGTCTACATCTGGATTCAAACCAAGACCAAACAAGTCTAAGTGTGCGTTCCCTTAGAATGATGAATAATTGAAAACTGCCTCTTCCTATATAGAATAAACTATGACATATTGGTGCAGATGTCGGACTGGTCTTTCAGTCAGAACATCATCACGTCATCAGATCTTCACTGGCTCTGGCTGCTCCAGTGGTGTTACCTCTAACTCTATTTGATCAGAATTCTGCTTGAGTGCGTTTCTGTCAAATGGGACTCCCCAAACGCACCCTGTCCCTCATGCCTTCTCCTCTTGCTATGTTCACACATGTCTACAGCCCATAGCAACACAAGACTGGTGTAGTTTAGACAATATTTTAAAGGTCCTATATTACACAAAATTGACTCTTTAAGATTTAAGCCATGTTATAATGTTGTTACCTCCTCAAAAACATACCTGGAGTTGAGTTTTGTTTCATTCACACGTTTGAGTAATGCTCGATTATTAGTCTGTCTACATTTCCAAAGCTCAAAATGCTCTGTTCCACCTCGTGATGTCATGAAGTGGTAGTTTTCAAGTTCACGGCTACGTTTTACCTTTAGTTCAGTAGAGATTGGCAATTCCAGGGCTGAAATGATCCAAATGATCCTTTACCTTTATTCAGTAGAGATTGGCAATTCCAGGGCTGAAATGATCCAAATGATCCTAGAGAAAAAACACAGCAGAGCTCCTCCTGTATTACCACATGACATCACAAGGTTGAACAGAGTGTTTTCTGTTTGAGAGAAGAACTCTGCCTAAATATGCAGGATTTGTGTGTTGAGTATGTGTGAATGAAACAAAATGCATCTTCCGGTATGTTTTTGATGAGGAAACAACATTATAACATACTGTAGATCAGAAAATACTGTAATATGGTCCCTTTAAAAAGCAGCAAGACACTGACTGTTTACAATGTTTACATGCGCACCAAAAATGTGATCATTATCTGATTTGTGAAGTTAAATTTGACTTGCAGATTTTGACATGGAAAATTATGCAAAAAAGATGAAAAGCAATGAATGCGGCAAAGACAAAAATGAAAGAGTTTTTTAAAAAAGTTACCACTGATCAACTGACACATGTCACCAAGTGCTTTTGATCATGAGATAGCTATTTTGCAAGTAAAAACATCCAAAAATCAGATTAATTTTTATTATTTAATTATTGGCCCTTTTTTTTTTTTTTTACACATCATGTAAATGTACCCACTGACAGGCGTGTTGACAGAAATTTGGGGGCCAGGGGCAAGAAGCCTCACATGGGCCCCCCTCTAATATACATGAATAGGAGGAAAGACCATTTGTGGGCCCCTAAGACCCCGTGGCCCTGGACAACAGACTTACAACAGATCCTCCATGTAACATCTCTGGTGGACGCCATCTGCTTTTCTCCATGGAGATGTTATTGCTTTGCCTAGAATGTTCCACACTGAACATATAAAGACAAGCAGGTGGCACAGGTGGCCAAGTTACAAGTCAAATCTGTGAAGAGGTGACCCTGCTCACAACAATGTTTTTAAAAGTATGTTTCATCTGTAAACACCTGTAAATGAGCAGGCAAGATATACAAGTGTAATGTTATACTGAACCCTTAGCAGTGAAGTGCACCTATAAGTATACAGCTTGAGTTTACTATAGAAAAAAAAGCTTTCCAATAATGCCAAATAACCCGCCATTAACTGAAGTGGAATATCAATATGTGCATAAAGAAGCATAATTGTATTCAGTACTACACAATTAAAGGTGTGTGAGGTCTCTCTAGGGGTCTTGATAAAGCTATATTTGTTTATCTCACAGCTTGAGGAAACAGAATACACTCCACATGTTGTGCTGCTGAAAGCTGCTACTTCAGTGTAAAACATTAATATTTAAACAGCAGGTGTTCTGGTAAATCACTTTTTTATGCTTATGTGACCCATTTGTCTTAATTAGAATCAGTACACTAAAAGAAACACACATATTCCAGACGCAAAAAGCAATATAATTCTTACTGTCAAGAAGCATAGGCCAGTAGAAAATGATTCAAACTTTCTGTGGTTCTGCTTATCCCTGTTTAGGTTTATGGTGGATTGTACTCAGTTACATTTATTTACCCGAGTTACTTAAAGTGACCATCTGTAATTAGACTGGCTGACCCCGCTGTATTCTCACATGTCACCACTAGATGCTATCTACATTACTGCAGTCTGATAGTGTTTGATTTAGTTATATGGTTTAGTATTATTTTTGTGGTCCATCCTTTGTCCATTTATGCCTTATTTAATATTAACTTTTACGCTTACCTGAATACTAGTTTTCTCAAATACTTTTTTACTCTTAATTGAGTAATTTCTTAAACTTCTAATTTGTACATTTACTTACGTTCTTCTTCTTCTTCTTCTTCTTTTTCTTCTTCTTCTTCTTCTTATTATTATTTTGAAGTAACTTTACTCTTCCCTGAGTACATGATGTATATTGCCGTTTTAAAGTCAGTTTTGCTCTTGGTTCAGCTGGTTTAGTCCAGATTTTTTTTTTTTTGGTTAGTTTACTCCATGTTTTTGTTCTACTTTAGTCCTGGTGTAGTTCTGGTTTAGCCCTTGTTTTTGTCCTGGTGTAGTCCTGGTGTAGTCCTGGTTTAGTAATGATATAGTCCTGGTTCAGTCTGTGTTTTTGTTCTGGTTTCATCCTGGTTTACTCCATGTTTTTGTGCTCGTTTAGTCCTGGTATAGTCCTGGTTTAGTCCATGTTTTTGTGCTGGTTTAGTCCTGGTTTCATCCTGGTTTACTTCATGTTTTTGTCCTGGTTTTGCCCTGGTTTAGTCTTGCTTTAGTCCATGTTTTTGCCCTGGTTTAGTCCTTGTTCTTCTCATTCATTCCCAGAATAGTTCTCATATACACCATACTGCTCATTCAGTTCCTTTCCCACATTAGCATTCCCACATTCATTTTTCACACAACAAAGATCCTCTCTGGCCCACTCAGAGCTGTGTCGTTCTCGTCACAGCAGTATGCGTCAGGACACAGTAATGGCGTCCTCCACAGCTCTCGGGATAATGACCTCCGCTCCACAAACCCTTTAAGTGATCTCGTCTTAATTGGGCAGAAACCTCAATCATGTCATGCTCCTCCAGAGTTGACCCCTCTCTCATTTATCTATTGACTCTAATTCTACTTCACACTTACTGTACCAGCAGGGACTTCGAGTACAGTGTGTAGGTGCCACAAGGGGAGGAGTCTTTATGTAATATTAGACCATGCTTTTCAGTCCTGGTTGATTTGTTGTTTGATGGTAGTTATAAACAGTGGTGGATGAAGTACTCAATTTTGTTACTTAAGTAAAAGTACAGATACAGAGGTCAAAAGTTACTCAAGTAAAAGTATCACATGAAAAATTCTACTTGCGTAAAAGTTTTTAAGTACCTGTTTAAAAATGTACTTTAAGATAACCCCTCAAATCATATGAAAAGTACTTTTTACTTTTCAGTCCAGTTAAAAAATTTCGTGGAGTATAAAGTACAGATACCTGCTCTCAAATGTAGTGAAGTAAATGTAAAAAGTATCTACTGTAAAATGTACTTAATTAAAGAACAGATACATAAAAAATCTACTTAAGTACAGTACTTTACTACTTGTACTTTGTTACATTCCATCACTGGTTATAAATGAGTTTAATCTATTCATTTAACTTGATGGAGATGTTGGGTTAAGGTTATCCTTGCTGATGATTTAAACTCTTTTTATGTTTTTGACAAGTATATGAAGTAGGGTTGCAAAAAGTATTGAGGATTGTATATTAATTGATACTAAAATTAAACTAGTAAACTACACACCCATTTGAAAAGGCATCGATACTAGAAAAAACAACAATATCACATAAACTGTTTCGGAAAGGTCAAATTTTGTCCTATTTAAGAATCAGCCTGTTCCATAGATAGGAAATAAATACTTCCAAATAGGAAGTGCTCATAGATGCGCTTCCGGCTCCATTGTATCTGGCTCCAATTCACTTTACATTGAAAAATTGTCACCCCTCTCGCTGTAACTGCTGCAATGAGACTCATCATTTTGGTCTTAAAATGTTCGTATTAACGCGCTCTACATTATCCTGGTGTTTTTATTTCGGTGTTTGTCCAAATTCGCCTCTATAACTACTAGCCTCATTTCACTGAAGCCGAGCGCTATGGGTGACATCACACTCCCTTAGTCCACTTCTTTATACAGTCTATGTCTTTATCACAACTAGTATAAGACCACATGGTAACATTATTTGAACTACTTGTATTGTCATTTAGTTCTAGCCTGATCTTTGACCTTTTTGTACATGCTACTTCGTGTTTAGACTAGAAATGGTTTAGTCCAGATTTTTGTTTCTTTATAGGATTTGCCATGGTTGAAGCTAATTTAAAATGCACTAAGAAAGCTAGGCGACTTTTGTGGTGCTCCAGTGTGAAAAGTTGAAGAAGCAGTGCTTAAAAGAAAACCATTTATGGGATATAAGCTTCGGTTTTGTGTCACAGTGTTTTTCCTGCTGTGAACAAATGCCTTTTGTTTTAACTCTTACTGTTTGAGAGCAGAAAAAGAGCCGTTTGGTGCTTCATCAAAACCAACACGAAACATCAGTCCCAAATGTGGAGCCAAAAACACGTCTTTGGTTCTTCATGTTTTACTCTCCCACTGATCCCATTAAACTGGAACAGGCTTTACAGTCCCCACCATATTAAAGCGGCGCTGTAGAGTTTTATAATGCCGCAAATTGAAAAAATAAATCTATTTTACAGGGTACCAAATACATTTTGGGGTTTTTCAGTCACCACTGTTTAAGGGACCAAGGCCGGTACACAAAAGATGAGCCTCTTAAAGTTTTTGCTACAGATTGTGACATTTTTGTTGTTGTTCGCTTGATCCTTCCAGAAACATGTTTGATACTGTATTCAGCATTTGTTTTCTGTGACAACATCCACAATTCTCTGCACTGTGTCGAGTATATATTGTTGTTTTGCATTACTTGTTCCTTTACTTTCACATAGAACACCTGGATTAAATATTATTGTTGTTTTAACTCTTTATTGACTCCCTCCTGATAAGTCTCTGTTTTGTTATGGCCATGTGTGCCAGGGGTCATAACAGTTTTTCCATTATAGACAATTATTAGTTACTTTATTTTTCCATGCTAGCAGAACAACTATGAAATTATCTTGTAGATCACCCATTAATGTTGCCAATATGCAAGAATGAAATAACACATTTTCTGGCCTTTTTCCCTAAATTAACTAAAGTGACCCCCAATTCAAACTGAATTTGTTTCTCACCTCTTTGGAGTACAGACAAATGGCTGGGCTCTTTGTGAAGCAGAGGCACTATAGTTTGCTGTCCGATCTACTCGCTTTTCCTCTTTGCATCCCTTGTTCCCATTTATGATTAGATTATTTTTGGTTAACTTGAAGGACTGGTATAGCTGGTGTCTGACTCGTCAGTTTGGTCTTAAATGTTTATATTGACCCACTCTACATGATCCTGGAATTTTTATTTCGCTATTGTGTCCGTAACTCAAGATATGAACATTAATAACAGAGAAATCAAGCACCTTCTTTTCCCGAGGTCGCTCTGGGTCTCTCCCACTAGCATTAGCAACAGGTTTGATTGAAAGCATAAATGCTGCTCCCTGTTAAACCGGCAGTGTGGGCGGGAAGGGGAGTTACCTTCAACAGCCTCGCTCTGGATTGGCTCTTTGGTTGCTATGATATTTGCGGCCGGTATTCCTAATATGCAACTTGACTCCAAATTTGCCCCTGTAACTGGTAGCATTGATGAGCTTCGTTTGACTGGAGCCGAACGTTATGGGTGACGTCACACTCCCTTAGTCCACTTCTTTATACAGTCTATGGTTTTAACAATGCCCACGTCAAAGCTGAATACATCGCTACTGTTTTGATTTAGGGGCTTGTAATTAGGTAAAAAAATAAATACTATCAAAGTCCTATTACATTTTTTTTTATTTTATTATTTTTTTCTGGGTTTGGAGTTGGGCCCTTGGACTCTTATGAGGTTAAGTGCAACATAGGGTTAAAAGCTAAAATGTCACATAATGCAGAATCTTAAGTAGCTTATAGCATTTAACCACCAGATGGAAGCTTAACCAACACTGTTTCAATTTTGAAACTCTGTCAATATGTTCCCTCAGTACAATTTTGGCCCAGACCATTTTCTTGTGACTAACAGACTTCTGGCATCTGTGCTCTGTGTCCTCCGAGCCCCTGTAACATGGGACCAGACAGGCTGAATATTCATTGCAGGATTTTATATCACCCCAAACTCCAAACAAGCTCCACTCTCCTGCCCCATGATAGACACAGACGGGAAACAAGAGTCTAGAGCAGATTGAAAGTCCTGGCTATGAAAGATGCCCAGACCAGATGAGAGCCACAACTGGGAGGAGGAGTGCGCCGCAAGATGGCCACAAGCGGAAACATTGTAGGAGGCTTGTGAGTGGAGAATCGTCCAGAAAGAGAGAGGTGTAAATTCAAAGGTAGAGCTGAAGAAATGTCTGAGGGGTTGTTTTGAGGCGATGGGTAAATTAAATCTAGTGAGTTTGAAAAAGGAAAAGAAAAGCTTTTAGGAGACATTTGGAAAACCTGAAAGGAATGATCAAAGTAAATACTACATTGGTTGACCCTGCATCACTCCCCTTATACTACCTAAAGGCTTTCATGGGGTCAGTGTAAAACAGAAATTGTTTATTCCTTTTGTGAAATTTTGAATTAATAACACCACTGTCTTTGTTATATTTTGTATTTTTTAGTTCTAAAATTCTCTCAAACATAACATAAATATGAAGGATTTATGTTCTGTGAACAGAAAAAGTATTCTATCTGATTTGATGTTGTTTTGGTGGTTACATGTTCAAAAATGCCCTCTCATTTCTTGAGACTTCTGTTTGCAAGCTGGCCCTAGTGTTAAAACTGACCAATCAGATTGTCCCTTTGCAGTTAATTGACAGGCAGACATCAGCACTGATGCATTGGCTTAGTCCTGCCCAGGCCGGCTGTGTGTCCAGAGCTGGGCCTGGCCCTGTCATCACTGCACTGGCCACCAGCTGGCGCCAGATTGTTTGTTTGGCTGGCACTAGCTAAGTCTGTGTTTCACTTTGGTGGTATTTGAAAGAAAAAGATGCTTTCATCTGGACTTCATTTGAAGACAGCAGCGGTGAGTGAAGTGCTGGTGTTATCATATGGTCTCTGTGCAGTAACCTGGATTATAGCCTAATGCTCAGTGACTCCTCCAGGGCACCTCCGCAGGTGAGCGCAGGGGCTGAGAGGCTGTGTGTGTTCGCTTTGGTGTCTATAGTGCTATGGTCTGTAAATATGGGCTGCTGGCCCAGATCCCAAGGTCATGGTCTGCCACTGATCAAGACGTTTCAGCTCCCATCCAGAAGCCATTTTCAATTTGATGGTACTGGCTATGAATTTATCCTGCTCTGAGTTGACTAAGTCCTGCCCCAAAGGAAGGAGTTTTAGAGTGCATCTGCCCTTCTGTACTAGATAACATCATTATGGGTCGTTACAACATTGTAGCGTACCTGATTAGCATTTGATTGGCTTGTTGTAGTCTTTGTCCACAGATTCAAAATGCTTCTGTAAACAGCTGGTAGATTAAACGTCAGTCCACCATTTCTGTTCAAAGAGGGATTTTCGTTCTTTACTAAAAAAGCTTCCTTCTTTCCTAGTGCCTCAAGCCAATACCATCAAATAGAAAATGGCTTCTGGACGGGAGCCGAAACCTCCTAAATGCAAAAACTGTCGAGATGACCACCGATGACACATTCTTTACATTACAGGTGGACTGTATTTTTAAAATAATACATTGAAAAACATGTATTTTTACTGTGAGCGAGGTCGTCTCTCCACAGATCAGACCTGTAATTTGGCCTGGTGGTGTTCCCTACTTGTCTCTATAGAGTAAGATTTGTTTAATATCATATTGTGGAACATTCCAGGCAAAGTAGTAACATCCATTTTCACTCTATATGTTTTATTTTGGACTTATTTTGTATCCAGTTAATGGCAGCACATCATTTGTTTTATATCGTCTTTTTCTTGTTTCCCTCTTGTTACATATTTGCAGAGCATCAATTAATTACCTCACCTCAAATAACTCCCCAATCTAAACTGGGAGCATTTTCAAATTCACATCACAACAAAAACACCTACGTTCATCAGTCTTATCGGACAAGCTCAGTCACTAGCAGTATCTCCCGGGGATACTCTGCTCTCCCAAAGATGAGAAGACATTTTCAATATTCATGCATTTTTCAGGGTGACTGTGAGACAGGGGCTGAACTGCTGGCAACCCTGTGAATCATTGCTGGTGATTGACTGTCAGTATATTCGTGCGAAAAAGGAACAAATTAGATGGTAAACTCCGGGTGACATTTCGAAGTGAGCACTCAAGGCCCGCTCTTATGTTAGCGTTAGCCATTACCTCCATGTTTTGCTTTTCACATGTCGGTCTGACTGTCTGCTTTGTACCATTGTCAATGCAAGAATGGCTAACCTGTAATCTTCTTTGAAAATGTGAGAATCGGTAAATAATGAGTAGTGACTGTCTTGGAGATCACAGGAGGAAAGAGAGTGAGATAGAAACATATAAAAAAAAAAACTCTTCAGGCTTGCACGTTTCATTTGTCAGTGTCGAGGCACGAGTGTGGAAAGCAGAATTCGCCACATGAAAAGAGCCAAAACATCAAGTCTTACCACTCTGGAGTTTTAACAGCAGGGGGCATGCATCACAACCAATAACAGTGGAAGACTTTGACACTGGTTATATTTATAATTCTTCCCCCCCAATGTAAGTCACAACTGTGGTTTTAAAATGGGGTCTAGAGGTCTGTTGGAATTCGGCATATTTCATTACAACCAGGGATTTTATTATGGATTGGTTATGGTCCTTAGTCCCGGTGAAGCTGGTTAAGTTAGGTTAGTCCTAGTAAACAATTTTGTGTGCCATGTGTAAAGGTTCACTATGTAGCTTGCTTGTCTCTATTGAAATGTTCCACAGTATGACATTAAACTAAATGTCTTTCATTCAATTACAGGTGTTTTATTGCTAAAGAAAAAAGAAATACATTGAAAAACATTAATTCTCACTGTCAGCCTGGTGACGGTCGAATCTTCACAGATCTGACCTGTAACTTGACCTGGTCATATCACCTGCTCCTCTCCGTGGAGGTATCAGGTTTAATGCAATACTATGGAACATTTCAGGCAAAGCAATACTATCTCCATGGAGACAAGCAGATGGGCCTTTAATAACTATGACTGAAGTAGATGGCCGCATACTGACCAGATTTAGTTTAGACCTGGTTTTGTCGTACCATAATTAGTAACTCATTTCTTGTCCAGTTATGACCTGGTTTACTTTGTGTGTTGTCCTTTTCTGATATATATTCCAGGTTATTTTTTTACAGTTGTGACTGAAATCCTCCACATATATTATACATGCAGTCTCGCTCTGTGTGATCCTGCTGTTTGCATGCCTGACACTGGGCTGATGAATGCGGGTTGACATTTTTTAGCTGCGGCTGGCACACGGCGTAAGTCACTCTAAGTACGACTTCAATGCTCCAATATTTCAAAATAAAAAGACCACACTTGTGCTGCAGTGGAACTATGGGTAATAAATGGCTTCAGCTGATTGTGAAACTGTGGCAGGTGGAGAGATATCAGTCCACTAATGACATAAAGGACACCTATGAAGAAAACACTGGACAGTAGTGGTTTATTTGTGGCTTAATTTACAACAGAAATCTGATAGTTCATATCTGACTGACAACATTATATCTGCTCTGAAAAGATTCTATAAAGAAAACAAAAACAACAACAGCAACAATCTAGAGTTGTGTAGAATTCTGGAATTACTTTGTTGCTGCTTCAAATCACAAAAACAATAAACTTTTTGTTGCTTTTGAAATATTTGTATTGTATAATTGCAAATATTTAAAGCTGTACTATGTAACTTTTAAGTATGGCATTAATTAGGCTCATCTATCATTAATTTGTTATTCGTTTTTATTGAAAAAAAAGGCTACTGTGACCAGACCTGCCTCTCCACAGATCTGATCCATATCTTGACCTGGTGACATCACCCTAACCCTCTCCGTGATGATAGACGTTAAATGTTTTACTGTGGAACATTCCAGGCAAAGTAATGACATCTCCATGGAGGCAGGCAGGTGACATCAGAAAACGAATACAGTGCACCAAAAAAAGGTTTAAATCTGGGTTATGTTTTTTTGCGCAATAGCCTGTAAACAACATACTCCTGCCTGTAGAGTGGTAGAATAAGTGACTATGTTGGACATAGAAAAATCACCATCTATCACTGAACAGCAGGGAAGAAGAAATTGCCCCAAAAAATCTTCACTAAATATCTAAAATCATAAAGTTTCGGCTCTTTTCAATGTCACGCCATCCTTCTCCTTCAAACATAAACTCAGACAGAGGCTCATTTGGTTTGGTGTGTTCCTGCTGTTAGCCCTGCTGCTAAGAGATGAGCCGCTAACATCGGGGAAATGCCACTCACTCTCCAGTCAAAACAGATGACCCTATGTGCTCGCAATAACAATGCGTTCTTCTTCTGTTTATATCCAATTTCTATTATAGCCTTATGTATGTCTTTATTAAAGTTATGTCTTTTGGGAAAGTCATAGAAAGTGAGTGTTTAAGAGCAAAAAGCAAGAATAAACAACGGAGAAGAAAAGAAGAAAGATGCATGTACATATTTAGTGTAGAATTTGGGTTTTTTCATGGCCGATGCCGATACCGATTGTTTAAAATAGAGAAATATTAAGGTGAAGGTAGAAGGTATAAAACTTTGTGTGTATTTTTTAGGCAGCAGATCAGCCAAAACAAAATCTCGGCCTGTGCTGGAGATTTAAGGTCGATAGCCAATACGCTAAAGTCCAAATATCAGCCAGCTATTGGTAAGCCATCACAACTCCGACCAGCTCAAGCTAGTCAAGATACTTAACCCATCTGGCCTATCCATCGGTTTCAGAATGATGAAAAATTAGGACTGTTGCCATAGTGATTAACAATTTAAAACCCTGTCCTCAAAATGCTGCATATAACAGGAAGCTGAACTTGATGAATAGCAATGTGGTGTGTGGTGTGAGTGGTTGGCAGTGGTTGGAGGTTGTTGGCAGTTGAAAAGTGATTTTTTTTTTTTTTTTTTTTTCCATCGTGAGATCAGTAAAGTTCTGTCTTATCTTGGATCTGTGCTTGGCATGTGATGTTTCTGTAATATATCTTAGCCTCAGGGCAGCTGTGGCAACTGATAGCTTTCCAGTGTGAGTGAATTATGCAGTTTGAGTGTCCTGAAAAACACTGCATTTATCAAACATATTATTATTGGTTGAAAACTATAGAGAACTCTGTGAGAAGGTTTTAAGGTTAACGTATACTTTATAGACCCCATTTTGTCTGTTGTTCTCCAGATCTTAGTAGTAGACAACTGTGATCTTAAAATCAAACCTGGGACCATCTCGCTGGTGCCACCTTGCCACTATCCAATTACAATTCACTGTTCATGAATAGGATATTTCCATTGGGGATTTTGATACAATAACATCATATTGCTTTGCCCTGTTAAGATTTCAGCTTATTTGATTTATTACCATCTTGTCTTATTGTAAATTCAAACTGGCTGCATACTGGTCGACTCTGCCATGCTCCCAGATGTTCCCTGCAGCACGTGTGGATTTGACAAGACCGGCTCTCCCCATCGGCGGCCTTCGTCGTCATCTTACGTCGAGAGATTTGTGTGATTTATGCAGAGACAGTGCACCATGACAGAAAATCCCTTCCGTGAATCTGCCGCGTGTCCTTTTAGCTACAAACAGGCTGCGTTTTATCACCATCTCCGCACCACGAGAAGGCTCTGCTCCCGGTGCGATAAAGCATGTGGAGAGGGATCCCATGGAAGTCTCTTCAGCTCAGTCCCTCCAGACCTAACGCAGTCAAGGCTGTAATGAATTCTGATACTCTGTATGATTACACTGTAAAGAAAAAATACATTCTTGTGACGGCGTACATCAGAGAGAGCATGTTTACATAGCACAAATCGCTGATCGCTGTAGATTTCACTATTGGGTTTTCTCCTTATCAAAGAGAATAAAATCCATGCTCATTTTTATATGTTATAAGGATTATAAAATAACAATAGTGCACTGTAAATGCTTTGATATGACTTTTTGAAATTACAAAGTGTTCGCTATAGGCTCTTTGAAGGGAGCCAAAGACACAGGAAATGAAACGCACTCTACCACTTTAATGTGCCTGAAATCCAAGAACAATGCATTTCACTGCCACAATGAAAATGTAAAGCTAAAACTAAAACAGAGCTATATCGACTATTTGTAGAGAAATATGGATCAGATAGTAACATCAATGTCAATATCAGTCCCTTTGCAGAAGGGAGAGATGGTGTTGGAAGTGATTGGATGAAGTTCTACCATCTTTATAGTCCTGTGTTTCTCAAACTGTGGTGCAGGGACCACTTGTGCTCCTTGGGCGTGTTTGCGTCTATGTATACCTACTTTAGATTAGTTTATGGCCTGTTTTTGTTCTAGTTGAGCCCTAGGGCGTGGTAAATCTTTGTTTAACTCTAGTTCATTGATGGTTTAGTCCAGTGGTCCTCAAAGATTCTCAAGATTTGGCCTTCCAAGTCCCGCCAAAACTAAACCAGGTGTAAAACAGCACTATTCCAAGTCTACATTAGAGCTAGACATAGACAGGATTACGGCATTGCCACAGCACAGGCTTAAATGTGGAATGCCTTCTAAAATAACCTAACACCAGAACTGAAAAGGAATCTGAGCAACACCAGAAGAAGAAGCTCGCGTATCGGGTATACAGTTTGAGAAACTCTAGTTTAGTCCCATTTTAGAGCAGTCTTGGTCCCAGTTTAGTCTGGAATTTGATCCTGTTCACTGATCTAATCTTTCTGAGATAGTACTCGATGAAACCATTTTGAGAATCACTCTTTAAGTCAATTGCAGCAATGAGTCTTGATAGCTTTTGCCTATAGCGGTTTGATGTTCTATGCAAACATTTTCCCTTAAGTGTCTGAAACGGATAGAATATACAACGTTTTGTCTGCTAAAAACAGAAGTCTACTTTCAGTATCAACAACATCTCCCTCTACGACTGCATATGTGATTGTTTATGAAGAATTTTGACAGTGTGTGAACTAGACCTGTCATGATAATCACTATATCGACTTATCGTTCAGTATATGGAAACTGGAACAATATTTTTTTGGTGTCAGTAATTCTCGTGTGTACATTCCATTTGCACTACTGAGGATTTTTGGTTATTTTTTGGCTGTATGATGAGATTTAAGCCATAAAAGGTTGAATTAACTTCTATGGCTTATAACAGATGCAAATGAACTACTAGTGTTTCATTCTGCTATTTATATACTGAAGCTCATAATTTTTTAATTATATTGTACATTTAGAATAGTTTTTGTGGCTTAAATCTGCTCTTGGGTTGTTGTGTCTGTGGCATAAATTAGTTTCAGTATTATCTTTGTAATCCCTCTGTCGTCCAGGCATGATCCATAGTAAAAGAAAAATTATTCTGTCAACTGGACAACTGGACATTTTTGCGCATCTACACAATTGGCTACAACTTTTTGTCCAGTTGACAGAATTAATTTTTCTTTTACGTTCAGTATTATCTTTTATCGTGTATATTTACTTCAGCAATACATCAAACTTCAAAATTTGTTATCGTGACAAGCCTAGTGTGAGCTATAAGCCAATATTTTGTCTTTTTTTGTGTAAATCATGTTCTTCATCCTTAACTTCAGTCTTGCTGCTGAGTTTCTTGTGATTTTGATTGATTTGTGACAATGAATCAAAAATAACAAAATGGAAGCTCAACATTTCAACTAAAAATACGAAATAATTTTACTGACTGCCAGTATAACTTAGCTTTTTGTACAATACATTTCTGTCATGCTATTGGCCTGAACCAGCTTCATCATCTATCACACCTTTAGTAAAACTCATTCAGAATGGCCACATTTTTATATAGCGCTTTTCCACCTTCAAGGCACTCGAAGCGCTTTACATCAAGGAACCACTCACCCATTCACACACAGACACTGGGAGCGTGGTGGGTTAAGTGTCTCGCCCATGGACACAACGGCAGCAATCATCTGTGGGAGCTGGGATCGCACCGCCAAACTTCGGATCAGTGGACAAACGCTCTACCAACTGAGCTAGTGTCGCTTCCGGAAACCTCCTTGGAGTTTTAGCTGTAACGTTTTGTCCTTGTCCATGCTCCTTGTTTTTCACACCTGCCTAATTCCATCTCTCCAAATGAAACTGCTATCACACCTTCAGCCAAAAATAGACGGGAACACGCTGCCTACACATTTTAATTAATTAGTTACAGTTGGTTTTACTGCCAGGAATTAAGCTCTTGATGCTACTACATGTTACTATTTTTGCTCATTTTTGTGCATCTACATAATTGGGTTCAAAAATCCAATTTGTGCAAATGGGGTTTTGGCAAATAGCAAATGTAGTATGGGAATTACACCAGATGTTTCTGTGCTAAGAGTCTTATTAATTGTATATAATTATTTATAGCAGAGAAGGGTGAATGCAAAAGACTGCACCAGGACTGTAGTTTCAAGCTAGGTAACGTTTATCAGATCAAAATTGGATATAAACCATAGACTGCATATATAAATGGATGTAGCTAACCTGCTAGCTGCTACGTTCCAAATAGGAAGTGAGCATGGGCACGCTTCCGGCTTCATTGACCCTGGCTCCAGTTCGCGTTACATTAGAAAACTGTCACCTCTCTCTTCGTAACTGCTGCTGTCAGGCTCGTCATTTTGGTCTTAAAATGTTCGTTTTGACCAGCTCTACATGATCCTGGTATTTTTGTGTCCGTAACTCAAGATATGAACATTAATAACAGGCAAATCAGGTGCCTTCTTTCCCAGACGTTGCTCCTGCTAGCATTAGCAACAGGTTTGATTGATAGAGGTGCAGGGGGGAAGGGGTGTTATCTTCGACAGTCTCGTTCCGGATTGGCTCTTTAGTTGCTATGATACTTGCCGTCAGGATTTGGCTCCAAATTCGTCCCTATAACTGCTCTAGCCTCGATGAGCTTCATTTCACTGGAGCCGAACGCTATGGGTGACGTCACACTCCCTTAGTCCACTTCTTTCTACAGTTTATGGCATAAACCAGAACTAAAGGAGGTCTAAGCCAGCTCAAACTGAAGACTCCAAACTAGTCATCCCTCAGTCAATCCCTCAGTATAATAGCAGTAGTATATTAGTAGAATACAATTTTCTTTTGCGTCTAAACCAGTACTAAATAGGGTCTAAAACAGAATTAAACCAGGTCTAAGCTGGGCCAAATTGAGGGCTTGTAGGTCTAAAAATTATAACTTGAACAACAAAATACCTTTACATACACTTGTTGGACCCATACCACAGTTTGAAAACCAACGGGAAGAAGTAGGCAAGTTACGAAGAGACATTTTAACATAATAGTAGTGTGTAGTAGTAGTAGCGCAATCCAATCATTCATTCCCCAGAGCACTGACTTAACAGTAAACATCCTGTTGTTGCTTTTTAATTTCCCAAAACGCGGTAAACTCGGTGGGAGCTGTGAAGTGACAGGTTGTAAATGTGTTCGCAGTGAGACAGAGGGACATAGTGCTGTGTGAGAGTCATTACACTGATGGATGCAATGCTGAGACTGTCAATCAAACCAGGGCTACCTCTGTGAAAAATTGGTAGTGCTAAATTAATATGCGTTCATTTGGTGTATTTAAATGTCACAATACTGGATTTTTAAACTTGATTTCTGGAAAAACAAAAAAAGCTCTATACTTGCAGATTTTGATACCATGGTGACACTGGTGCTACTGTGAACCAATGCCGCCTTCACCATCTCCAGATCATAATGATTATTTTATTGGATTTATTGCAGTTTTAAACACAGAATGTTGCTTGTCTATTTGGCTTTAACATGTAGTGTTATACAATTGTATCTAGTTTTACAGCTGATGATTATCTAGGTACCATATTTTTGACAACCCTAGTTATTTAACGGGTTCTTAAAGTATTTTGGTCTCCCCTGTCAAGTTATTATCATTAAAAGGCTGTTATTTATTTACAAAATGGGGTGGAACAAAAATCTCAAATTTCGTGGATAAATAAAACACTACAAATCCCCATTTCCCAGTATTTTCTCATTAATACAAAATGAAGTGCGCTCATGACGATTCGCTGTTGATCTGCTGCTTCACTGTTTGTGTTCAGGGGATTTAACTCCAGGGAAATTGAAATAAAAATGATAAATTCTCTAAATTGAAACATTCAGAAAAAAAAAACTTCAAAAACATTTTTCCCCCTTCAGTTTTAATGAAAAAGTTGAAATTGTTTCATTCTCTGCAGGCACCAGACTGACTTGCTGATTGATTTTTCATTTGGAGACGTTTTATTGTGCTTTGAGTGAATACTAAACAGAAACATGATCTGATCCAGTACTGAAGCTTCATACAGTTGGATTTCCCCAAAATAACACACTTTCATGGAGAAGTGGTCCTGGCCCGGTGCGTGAGAGACCATTCACTATGTCCAAATGAAACGTGTGGGACGAGTGGGCATTCAGATCTGAAAGAGCAGGGAACACTGTCTATAATGGTACATAATGCAGGATGAGTCTCTTATTCTAACTGATTAGACTGTATTACGCTTGCAGCTAACAATAATGTTTAAAGATCAATGTATTTAATGAATGTGTTAGCTTAACACATGTGAATATAAACTTTTTCCTGAATTTGACCTGCATGAAGCTATAGTGAAGTCCCTGGAGTGCATCCCGTTGGAATATATTTACAGACATTTTGATGTAGCTCTTGCTCTGTAAATAAAACCTCTTCTCTCAGCACATGGCATGTTTTGGACTCTCTGCATAGACCAGGTAACATTTTTTTGATTAATGAATTGGCAATTAATTGTTTACAGCCGTAGACTGTTCCATGTTGCATAAGCCTGCCACGATAAATACTATATCCAGTTATCGTTCAATATATGTTAGATGTAACAGTACTTTTTGGGGCTCAATATTTATCGTGGGTACTTTTTCTTAGTACTAGTCGGGAACTTTTGTGATTTTTTTTTTTGTCCTACGATGGAATAAATAACTCTTTATAGATACAAACTTACTACTATAGTGTTTAATTCTGGTATTTATTTATTGCTGTTTTTGTTTTTTTATCCATGTCGTAGATTAAGGATATTTTTTGGGGGATAATTATATTTAAGCGTTATTATGTCAGTGGCATAAATGAGTTTCAGTATTATTGTTTATCGTCTATATTTACTTAAGCGATATATCGAACTTCAGTGTGTGTGTTTTCGTGACAGGTCTAATGTTGCATTGTTTTTTAGCCAGTGGAGCTCTGGTTGATCAGAAGTACATCTTATATAGATCAAGACTGCATTGGCAGATTTTCCTAAGATAATTAAAAAAAAAATGTGTTCCTTATGTGATCAGATGTGTGATGCAATAATTTTATTATTTGTATGTATTTATTTCGAGGAGATTAATGAACACAAGAAGTCAGTATACATGTGTCCAGTACACTTAACGCACATTTCACATATTTTTCTTATTTAATCTCGAAAAGGAGTGGGAAAAAGAAAACGTATTAAATCCCACGCCTGTACACTTATTACTATGGTGGTTTGCAGCAGGTGAATTGATCAAACAAAACAGATCCTTGCTGGATAAAATGACCCAAACGCCGCTATGATCAAATGTGCAACGTTTCTTTGATTTCTTCCTATTTTTGATCCACAGAAAATAAAAAGAAATCAAGTTATTCCTGCCGCTCAATCAGCTTTATGTTTCACACTTGTCTTGACACCAAATTAATACTCATGTAGAGGAATGCTTTATGATGAATTTCCTGTCTATGGACTAGGCCTGATCAATACCTATTTGCCAGAACACCCTTGGGAATTAATTGAAATGGACCAAACCAAGTGCAGTAAAACCAGCAGAAGACTATTACGGAGGGGCCATTTCTGTGAACTATGTCTCGCAGTGGGAATGGAAGACATGAAGCGCAGACACATTTTGATGGTGACTTTAGGCAGTAGATCCTCTGCGCTGTTTACTGTGTGTGTTGGTGTTTTTTGTCAGACTGGAGCGAGCAGTTTGTCTGGTCTTTGTTGTGAGGCTGGGCATTTTTCCTCTGATGAAACGTTTTGGTGCACAGTAATGTCTGACAAATGCTTAGTTCAGCTTGTTATCTCTGTGGCCCATGACTCTAGTTAAGTCCTTTTGTTTTTGCCACTGTCTCTTGTTTTAGTGGTAGTACTGAGGTTGAACAGGGTGAATTGTTCAAAATAAGTTTCAGTAAAAAAAAATAAACAAAACAAAAAAACAGCATAGCATTCTTTTGGCCTTGCTCATGTGATATTTATTTATTTATTTAATTTCATCAGGAAGTCCCATTGAGATCACATCCCATTTTCAAGGGAGTCCTGAGTACACGGTGAAAACATAAATATTTACAATTTATAAAATGCATAGTAAAGTTGTACATTTAAATATTTACTGAACCTGTGGTCCACAAGGCTTCAGTTAAACAATTACAACGGTCTAAAAAGATGACATAGTGTGTTTAAATTCACTTAAGGGAATTACAGTGTTTGGTTTGAGATGGTTTATGAGAGTGTTCCATAAATGAGGGGCATACAATCTAAAACCAGTTTTCCCTTGCTGCGTGAAGATTTGTGTTACTCCTAAGGTCAGTCTGGTACGGTAATGATGAGACTTGAACTGAATCAGGGAGGTGAGATACTGTTGCCAGTATAGTAAAAGAAAAATTCAAATTCAAATGTTCAAGGAAGGCTCGTCTTTTAGGAATGGGGGCCTTAGACATCATCTATCTCCTATTTATAACTCCATCCTCAGACCCAAATCAAGACAAAGAAAACAATAGTGCTAGCCACTATGCGAATATGTGTGAGAGCCCATTAGGGGCCTGAATGATTATGCTAAGAATGACTCAGGCACAGTTCACACTTAGAGTAGCTCATTAGATCTAGCCAACAAACAGATAAATATAAGGCAGTGCCCACCAGTGATCTGACCACAACTGAAGAAGCGGTTTGGATGAGAAGCAAAACATCTTCACTTCTACAACTTTTTGCCCAGTTGATAGATTTGAGTTTTTCTTTTACTGTGGATCATACCTGGACGACTGAGGGATTACACAGACATATTTTGCCAGTATAGCTTTGTAAATGAAATGTGAATGTGCATAAGTCTGCAGGTCTGTGATCTGTACCTTGCTATACAGTAGAGTGGTAAGTAGGGTAAGTAGTAAGTAGTGGTAAATAGTATCAAGATTTTTTAAGGTACTGTTTGCTGCGTGACCATAAATAATGTCCTCCTTTTATCTTATCTTTGTGTGTTAAACATGTGTGAATGAAACAAAACACAACTCCAGGTATGTTTGTGATGAGGAAACATTATAACATAGATCAGAAAATAGCGTAATGTCGGCCCTTTAAGACTATTGCAAACCTTTTCAAATTTCCCCCCGAGAAAACCACTGCCATAGAGTATAAATATATGGAGACAAAAGCATAATAGGTTTTCTGTAATGTATTGTTTCATTTTCATCGAAAATAGAAAAAATTACATCGGAAAAGGTATGTTAACTAACGAGATACCTCTGTAATATGATGCAGCCCTGCCCTTATGAAAACTGTCAAAGGCATTTGTCCATTGTTATCACAGTTGCAAGGCTATCACCTGTTCCTGTAGAGAAATGTTTCAGATGTGTCATATGTCATTGGTGCAACATTTTAGGGAGAACTTACACAACCTTTATATATTTTTTTACATTTCAGAATTGCTGAAGTAAAGAGAAACATCCGAATGTCAAAGTCAAAAAGATGTTAATTTGGCTACCAGAATTAAACAACTTTAAAAAAAAAAAAAAAAAGGTTTTGCGTTGCATCCATTTTTGAGTTGGATTCCTGGCAACTTTATTTGTCAATGTCATGCGATGTTTTATAATATGTTTGCTATCATTCGTGTCGGCATGACTTCTCTAAATCCCAAACAGCAGCGTCGGAATTATAGGTCTGTGAAGGACATAACTGCCATATTATAAGATCAAGGGATTGTCTTAATTAAACATCATTAATCCACAGACTGCGATGGACCGCCGGCTCTCTTCTTCCTCTGATTCACTGTCAGCTGGCACTTCATTCAGCCAATAACAACAAGCGTCTAAGCTCCGGTACATGGTTTATTGGTAAACACAAGTAATATTCACAAGTAAAATTTAAGAGTTAACAAATTAGTCTGAGCTCCTCTTTTGAGATGGCAAGAAAATGGCTATGGTTGTGGTTAACCACGACGGTCAAACATTTTTACTTTCTGGACCCAGGCACTAAATTCCTTAATCGGAAGAAAGAATCAAAAGTATTTAGATTTAGATAGATCTTATTAGCAAAACATGTATCAGTTATCAGCACACCATTGGGATATCAAGCTTATACATTTAATCAAAAGATCTTTAAAAGGAAAAATAGTTATTTCAATTCAATCTACACTTAAGAGAAAGTGTGCCTCCACCTCTTGTTATCCTGTGCTATGTGCAGAATCTCCAGCTCAGTACTGTCTGGGATGTACAGAATCTTGACCTTGGTATCATCTTGTATTTACAGTGTACACACCTACTACACCTCCATATCTTTTGATTCCTGCT
>KN484925.1:22630-43685 GCA_000787095.1 Periophthalmodon schlosseri
ATTACCTCTGTGTGCTGCTGGACCTCCTGTGTGCTGTATCAATATTTTGTCTGGCAGAAATAGAAGACGACCTGTTGTCGTTGACTGTCTCTGGGCATTTTCTCAGGTTTCTGCTGCTATAGACATTCCTTGCGTGTTTTCACTTTTTAATAATCAGATTACTGTTGATTAGCATTGCCTCCTGTCCACTGTAGAGTAATTAACTGATACAAAGAGAGTGAGAAAGAGAGTGTTTCTCCAAATAGCCAGAGTGAATAACAATCCAAACATCATACTCTTAACCAAGGCTCTGAGCTAACGGTTTAATGTGGAAGCACATACATTACATGTATTTGCTCTAGCTAATGCTGCTGTATGAGTAGAGTTTGCATCAAGACACATCTTAGTTATTGTATGAAAATTAATATTAGAGTATCTTATCATATCAATCATATCAATACATTATCTTGTCACAGTAATGCCCACCATACAGCAACAGGCAACAGATAAATAACAAACTAGATTTTCTTCATGTGAACAGGAGTGAGCAGAGTGAGAGAGGACATAGCCGGCCGCTTATTGATCCCAGCTCCTCCTCCTCACAGACAGTACATGCGTGTGGGTGTCTGTTCTTAGCGTTACGTTGAACGCTGACGCTCACAAGGGCAGACGGAGCTGAGCTGTGGCTTCACTCTTTGTTCTGGTGCAAACGGCAGCACCAGGGCTGAGGTGAGGATGTAGTGTTCTCTCCTCCTCCGCTTCAGCCTCCCTCTCTGCTCCCTCTTTTCTCCTTCTCCCTCTCCGCTCTCTTCCGGAGGCTCTCACGGCTGAGGGATGCTGCCCATCGTTAGCCGAGCATGGGCCCCCGCTGCTGCCGGCTCCTCGTCCTGCCTCACCCATTCCTGGAGCGAGCGGTAAAACGATGCTTGTGTAGGGAGGGGGCTTGTAGCGCTAATGCTATGATGGGAGGATGTGCGCATGTGTGTTAGCAGGCAGCTGTTTCCTAGAGACAGAGCTGGAGCAGACCAAATCTGAGATGAGATGCTGAATCAAAGATGGCATGTCTCACACTGTACTTGTCATGGCTTAGAATTAGCTGGAACGTTATGTAACAGGATATGAGATGCACTGTTCTTTAGTCAGGCCTTTCAGTGTTTTTGTGTTTTAAAGCCTTTGTCTAATGTATATTGTCATCATGTTTACATTACAAGGATAAGGTGCACAAGAAGGTATTGCACTGCCTGATAAATTCATGAGTCATTTTTAAATTATTGACCTTATTTAACCAGGAGGGTCCCACTGAGATTAGGAATCTCTTTTTCAGGGGAGTCCTGGCCCCAGAGGGGAGTAGCCTATTGTAGTGTTGTCACGATACTACATTTTTTTTCATTACTAAGGGAAAGGCTCAATACTCAGAACTAATTCCAATACCACAATGATGATAAAGTACACTTTTTCTTTAGACAATAGAATGTGATTTTCAACATGAAATCGTGGTCCATGGGTGTATACTAGTCTTTGTGTCTTATACTTAAGATCATCCTAAAGCTATTCAGGAAAGGTTCATTTCTGTCCTGTGAATGTGACTTTGTTAGTATTGACACTTCCTCAAATGAGTATCTAGGTTCAATACTAGTTTTAGTATTGCTTAGTATCTGATTTTCCATACTTTTGACAAACCTAGCCATGTTTTTATTAGTGATCAAAATGTCTGATTCGAAATTTTATAAAAATGTACCTTGTAATGGTTGTTGAGATTAAATTCATGCCAGTTTGTAAATGTAATGTATTCAGCATTTGCATTTTACAAAGCTTATTACAACTCAGCAATTTGCCAATTTGTCAAATAATACTGATTTGAACTGGATGACTCTGTGTTCAGCTCTTGTTTCTTTGATCCAGGCTGTTTCCTGATCCCTCAGAAATTGGACTGATTACTTTAATGCCGACTTTGTAGAAGTTAATGAAGTGATGTTCTGAGAGACTGAGGAGTTAGAGGCTATTTTTGTCGTATTACGTTTGGGTGGTGCACAAGTGAACTGGATCCTGTTGCTACTTCCGAGTCATTTTTCCTGCGTTGCCTGGACTGTTATTGTTTCTTAGCTTTGTTGTCACTGATTGATATTAGAACAGAATACCTGACCAAAATTTGACGTAAAGATAAGTAGTGTTGTCACTATAAAAAAATGTTAAACTTGATACTAAAGAAGATATTCCAATACCATGAGGATAGTAAAAATATTCTTTCTTTAGACAATAGAATGTGATATTCAACATTAAATCATAGTACTTTCTTTTATATTACCATGTGGCCTTATATCAGGTAGGTCCAGGTAGGTTCCATAGTGGTCCATGGGCATATACTAGTCTATGTGTCTTATACTTGTGAAAGATACTGCTCAAGATCATTCTAAAGCTAGAATGAAAAGGTTCACTTCTGTGCTGTGAATGTGACTTTTTAGTATTGATACTTGCTCAAATGCATATCTGCTTTCGATACTGCTTTTTACTATTAGTTTCTTATTTTCAATATTTTTGATAACCCTACAGATATGTCAGACTTGAGTTGGTCATTGGGATAGTTGGGCAAAAGACAGCTTAAATGAGACACATGAATGAGACACACAAGCCCATTTGAAAGCAATCACGCCTGGCATGTTTCACAAAGTTTGTAGATATAGTCAGTATAAATATTTTAAATATTTGTGTATGTATTCTATAGACTATATAAATGGACATAGCTAACTTGCTAGCTGCTGCTTTCCAAATAGGAAGTGAGCATGAGCAACGACTCTGGCCCCAATTCACTTTACTGTCGTATTGACCCACTCTACATGATCCTGGTATTTTTATTTTACATCCGTAAATCAAGATATGAACGTTAATAACAGACAAATCAGGTACTTTCTTCCCCTGAGGTTGCTTCCACTAGTGTTAGCAAGCAGGTTTGATTGGCAGTGTTGCTAAGCAGGAAGTGGGGCGTTACCTTCAACAGCCTCGCTGCTGATTGGCTGTTTGGTTGCTATGATACTCGCAGTATGAATTCCAAATATGGAACTCCAAATTGGCCCCTATAGCTGCTTTAGCCTCGATGAGCTTTTTTGACTGGAGCCGAATGCTATGGGTGACGTCACACTCACTTAGTCCACTTCTTTTTTCAGTCTATGATGTATTCTAATTATGTGTGTCTGCTGTCTGTGTAGTCTGTGCTATCATTTTGATCTCAGGTCATTAGCTGTGATAGTATGGATTACACAGTAGAGGTTAGTCATTATAATGCATGTCACATATTCTCTGGGGATGTGGACCGGGAAGTGTCTGAGAGGGGCATTGTGGGTAAAAGGATAGGTGTGGCTGTAGGCTCTTCTCTGATGACTCCTGTAGGACATCAGCCTGATGACATCATTCTCGTGAGACACCGAAACATGTTTCACTTCTTTTTTTTCTGCCTTTCTCGGAAATGTTTTTTTCAGTGTTCAGTGTTTTCTATTATCGTAGTGTAAAAACGTTTTCGCACAAGTGAAGCACAGCTGTTGCATTTTAGGAAATATTTATCCTATACTGAATGTGAATTTCTAGAGAAATGAGTCTTGGCTCTCTCTCACTGATAAAGAGACAGACCCCTGCTGCCAAGGATTGGATCGGTGTCTAGAGTAGACCCAGACTCAAACATGTTTATTTATACTCATATTATATGGCAAATTATTTTTATACTAAAAACAAACAAAATTGTGCTGTGCTTGTTTAGTGCTTGTGTTGAGTGGTCTTTGCTGTGTGTTCCAGAGCGAGAGCGCCGTAGTGAAGGAGCGGGAGCTGGCTCTGGAGCTGGACAGACTCAGGGATGAAGTGGGTAAGCGTTCACTCTGTGCCTCCACAGGGACCTGGCAGCTCCAGCTCCAATAGATCATCCATTATAAATGATACTATGACTAGTCAGGAGTGTGGGCAGCCTGCCATTTTGTTCACTCAGTCTTATCTATTTTTTAGCTGACACAAACACTAGCTTAGATTTGTTGTTGGAAATTGTTGAAAAATGTAAATTCAGCTTCATGGTGCAGTCCATCTATACACATATACATATATACCAGGGATGCACCGATACCACTTTTTCCAAAACGAGTACGAGTACTTCATTTTGAGTACTCGGCGATGATGATACCGAGAACCGATACTGCACATTATTTTTATAGGTGTTCGATAATAGTGATAAATTCATTTCATAGGATTTTTATAGTATAGCTTACTTTTTCATCTTAGAATACTTATTTGAGAGGCTGTTTTAAATTACTACTGAAATCCCTGCAGTTAGGTATAATTCCAGTATCATTTATTTAGATAAGCACCTGGCCTGAATATTTACCACTTATATTTGCCACTTTTAGCATAACAATGAGTGTTATCTTACTTTTACCACAGCCACACTTTCACCAATATGGACATGCTTTACTCTTTTAAAAGCTCTGAACCCGCTCTATTTTTATAAAGTTTGTCAATTACATGACAGGCTACTATCATAAACACAAGCACTGCGCTGATATCTTTTGTGAATTATAAAAAGTCCTAAATATTTTTATAGTTCATGTGACATTCACATATGATTAAAACTGAGCTTAATATGCAGTTTACAGTTTATGTTTTTCTTTAGTGTCACCTCTGCTCCAAGCCGCACTACTCAGAGCTCACTACTCAGAGCTCACTACTCAGAGCTCAGAGCTCACTACTCAGAGCTCACTACTCAGCTCAGAGACGAGTTGTGAGCTCAAATAAGATACAGCACAGTTACAGTGGTATCAGCTCTTGTTATCGGCAGCCCATTTACGATTACTGGAACCTGGTATCAAACCAATACCCGATACTGATATCGGTATCGATGCATCCATAATATATACATATATCCCCAGATACTGAGATGTGCACATTACCTTGTTAGCTCTTTGTAAGAGTGTTGCTGTGTACACAGCATTCAGCGTGGCGCACTGGGAGCAGCTGCAGCAGGAGAAGGAGGACGTGGAGCAGAGCTTTGAGGCTGAGCTGGAGGGTCTGCGGGCACAGCAGCAGAGAGAGCTGGGAGCTCTGGAGGACAGACTGAACCTGTCTCACTCACAGGAGGCACAGAGACTCCAGGAGGAACAGAGACAAGAGCTACAGGAGCTGCAGCACAGGCAGCAGCAGCAGGTGCATGGCCACACCTCAGTATTGCCTTACAACTACAAGACAAAGCAGCTAATACACTGAACCCCCTTCTTTACTATGAGTTCTAAATAAACAAATCCATAATTGTGTTTGCACATTTGATACTATGTTATTATCCTTCTAAAGGCAGTCATGTCAAAATATACAGTATGTGTTTTATATTTTAAAACAATAGTAAACAATTTTCTGTTGTACCCCCAGATTGAGGAAATGAGTGAAAGCCACGAAGCGTCCCTGATGGAGATGGAATCAGCCCACAGTGACACACTGGCCACCCTACAGGAGGAGCACACCAGAACTGTCAAGAGTACGACAATAATCGCATATCTAAGATTCGGTACAATTGTTATGTGCATTTCAAATGTGATTTTGTGTCAGATCTGAAGATGGCCCATGAGCAGCAGAGAAAGTCTTTGGAGGAAGAGTTTGAGAAGATCAGGCTGTCCCTGCAGGTACTGGCTCTGTCCACATTGTCCCCATGTCTTATTCCATATAACAGATGAGCAGGTTAATAATACATGTGAAAACTGCTCAGGACCAGGTGGACACACTGACATTTCAGAACCGCAGCCTCAGAGACCGAGCCAAGCGCTTTGAGGAGGCCCTGCGCAGAAGTACAGATGAACAGATAGTGGTAATGTCAACGCATAAGGCTAGTAGAGCTTTTATTACAATATAGATGGCTAAGGAACTGTCTTGTTGTCTCCCAGGATGCCTTAGCCCCATATAAACACATTGAGGAGGACCTGAAAAGTCTAAAGGAAGTTCTGGAGATGAAGAACCAACAGATCCATCAACAGGAGCTGAAGATTACAGAGTTGGAGAAACTAGTATGCTCCAAAATGCTGTTTTGTATATACGCTTGTGCCTTCTTCACTTTTTTATTGCAAAAAATCCTGTGTCTGTTGAAGGCCATGTAAAGTTGGACTGTGGTGCTGTGTGTCTTTGAGCAGGCTGAAAAGAACGTGTATCTGGAGGAGAGGCTGCAGGTTCTCCAGCAACAGAACGAGGACCTAAAGGAACGCATCGACAAGAACCTTGCTGTCTCCAGGTCAGGCCTGTGAGGGAACAGGGTGTGGGGGGACTAAGATGAGTATCTGGACATGTTTGTTATTGCTTTGAATGGATAGATGGAAGACAATATAAAATGTGACAAAGTAGTGATTTTACATGTGGATCATTGTAAACTGCAGTATTGTTCTAAAATGGCGTGATCATAACTGCAGGACTGATTCTCTGCTGCAGGCCTGCCGCTTCATAGTAGCATTTCACTGTAGCAAACAGCTGATTTTCATTCACTTTTTTTTTGAAAACTACTATGCAATATTTCTGAACATTTGTTGCAGAGCTATGGGGTGGCTGGTGGGACAGGGGGTATGTGAAAATGAAAGTTCCAAAAGTTCCAAATGTAACTATGGTTCTTTGAATCCTGGCAGGGAGGGCAGTGCAGTCACAAGACATGAAATAGATCATATTTGTAAAGATGAATAAATACAAACATCTTGTGTGTTTCAGACAACTGTCGGAGGAGAATGCCAACCTGCAGGTGCATGTGGAGCAGGAGAGTAAGGAGAAGAAGCGTCTGAGTCGTACTAATGAGGAGCTGTTGTGGAGGCTGCAGACAGGAGAGCTGAGCCCCAGCATGTCCCCCTCCTCATCCCCCTTGCACCGAGCCTCTCCTGCTCCAGGGTCCCCCGCCCGCCCACACTCCTACCACCAGTGACCACCAAAGACTGCTCCAATCTTCATCTGACATTTCAGTCCGGCTGTGTTAAAGGGGAATCACCAAACCTGAAGACAGTGCCTCATCTGCTGTAATTGTATCCATCCACATGGAACATTTGGATCAACGCTCAGGACGATGGAGCAGGAGACACAGAAGAAGCCTTTGGTTGTGCTTTCTCTCCACCAGCAGCGTCTGTCACAGCCTAAAACTACCTACTGCACATGTATATGAGACACTGGACATGAGGACACTGTGAGTGTCACACACAGAACATGTCAGTGCTACACCTGTAGCCTCTGTCTCTCTCTGCGTACTGCCGTACTGCCGTACTGTCAAACTCTAAACGCCACATGGTCAGATGGTCTCACATTCTGTGGGATACTATGGGCCGTTGGCTCTACGTCTTTTTTTAGTAAACTGTAGAAATCCTCATGCTTGGCATGAACTGTCTTCCAGCTAACGCCTCTTACTCTTGTACGCAGGGAAAGAACAGAAGTGCTACTTTAATAGAGTAGAAGGTAGAAAGTCATTAGCTGATCCACAGTAGACACTATTATTATATCTGATATATAGTTATCTTTTACAGTAACCAGTCTGTTTAGCATTAGCATGAGCTCAGCAAAAATACTATACATAAAAAACAGCATTCTGTTGTGCATTTTTGCAGCAAAACATCATTTACTGTGTTATTTTCTAGAACTGTAAACTCACCCAAGGCTCCATTCAAACTGTAAATAAATGTGAATGAAACTGTAAAAAGAATAGCTCATTTGGACTAAACTAAAGGCATGATGGTTGCTTGCTCTTACCTCACTACCGTGAACAAGTCATCTCAGGTGTCAAGGACCATACAACAGGACCTTTATTTATTTTTTTCTAGTTTACATAACCTTTCAGTCAACTGTGCAAAATAACAAGTATAAATATGTAACAATCAGCAAATGCATTTAAATGTCCTGGGCAGAATGTACTCTAAAGTATCAGGCTGTAGTGGGCTGACTGTGTCCTGTGGACATGACACATCCACTCAATCTTTAGTTTATTCTCTCTAAACAACACATTTGTTTAATTAATGTGTTAATGTCACTGTTGTTTACTTGTTTACAAGACTTGAGTTGTAAAGATTGTATTCAGACAAAGATACGTTTATGAGAACGCATGTCTTAATGACGTCATGTGCATTATTTTATTATTGTTGTTAAGTGTATATTTATTTATTTATTTGTCCTGCAGAAATGCAGCTGTAGCTGAACTGGCTTTTATAATGTGCCCCATTAAGACGTAATGTCTCTAGTGTCATTGTCGCACTGTATTTAAGTATTAAATCACAAACTACATGGACTAGTTTGTCTGCAGTTTTTCCCCCCTTTTCGTACTTGTAATGTATGATAAAAATACAATATTTCTTCAATATGATGGTACAGTATGTCTGTAGTGTGAACCCAACATGCTGCTTCCTCCACCTGAGTCAAGAAGCTCGGAGAGACATGTGGAACACCAGACCAACACCACACAGATGTGTGAGCGACACTGCTGTCTGTGTGGTGCTGAGAGGAGAGCCACTTTGTACTGTAATGAACTTAACATAACTTGCCATATGTATCTTATGACATATATGTACAACAGCAGACAGGTCAAGCAATGAGCAAATCTATGTACGCTCTTCAGGTGGATACATGAGTGTAGTTATCTAAGTGCTGTATAAAAGCTTCACTGTTTGCTGATGAAGGCCTGGATCATGTCTATGGGCAGAGGGAACACGATGGTGGAGTTCTTCTCTGCGGCGATGGTGTTGAGTGTCTGCAGGTACCGGAGCTGGAGAGCAGAGGGAGCCTCAGCGATCACCAGCGACGCCTCCTTCAGAGCTCGCGATGCATTCATCTCTCCCTCCGCTGCGATGATCTGAAACACAGGCACAACACACACAAGTCACCAACAACAACAGGTTTGTTCTCTAAAGGAGTGGTACCAGTCAAAAGTCCAATTGAGGCATTTTGACTTGTGCTGCAGAAAAAGGTTTGCTCTTACATGTGAAATATTACATTTTTAATTAAATATAGTTGTTTTTTGTCTTTCTCTTTTTTTCTTTAAGTTTTAACCAAAATTCTAGCTTAAGATATCATAGCTTTGTGATTATTAAGACATTCTAACTTTGATCCATTCGTTTAAAAACATTTATTTATTTATATACAGTTCCTTTTTAGTTTAAATGGATTTCTTTGTTTTTTATACAACACAGATAAGCAGAAGAAGGGTGAACGAAAAAGATGGATGGATAAAGAAAATGGATGGATAAAGAAGATGGATGAATGAAAAAGATGGATGGATGGATGGATGAAGAAGATGGCTGGATGGGTATAGTTGGGTGTTCACCTAGCAACCAGAGGGCTTCATAAGCCATGTGCATTATTTAGTTGCTTTGGTTTTTGACTTTGCTCCAGTCCGTGCATCAGTTTCTAAACTTTCCACAGTGAATCAGCTATGCTAATATTGTTAGACACCTTTTCAGTTAAGTCAACCAGTTAAGTGGATCTTCCTCCAGGTGGAGCAGGACACTTTGCTCACTCCAGTCCCAGAGTGTGTGTGCCTGGCTGTGGCACAAAGGCCATAAAACTGGTGAGCTCTGACTAGTTTGCAGCAATCCAAGTCAATTATGACGATATGTTAAAAGTAAAAATACAGTCCTTAGATTTGTTTAGCCCTGTTTTACCTTGGCCCTGGCCTCTCGACTGGCCTCTGCCTCAGCTGCCATAGCCCTCTGCAGCTGCTGAGGTAACTTTACATCCTTTATCTCCACACGCTCCACCTTAATGCCCCACGGGTCTGTGGCCTCATCCAGTGCTTCCTTTAACAAGAAAAACATGATTTAAACATTCAGTTCTTAGTTTAAAGCACTTTTCAAAATCACACTAAAAGTATTTCAAGTTTTGTAAGTCGCCTACTGAAGAAAGATTTTGCTCCAATTTGACTGATGTTATCAACAGAGGATACATGATATTTTCCTGGTGGTTCATTCCTTAGAAGCATCTGTCCTCCTCACCTGCATACTGACTGATATGCCCTCTCTGTCTGACAGCAGCTCTGCCAGGTTCTTGGTGCCCAGGACATTCCTTAAGGTGGTCTGAGCCAGGAGGCGGGTGGAGGAATGGGCGTTGGACACGTTAGCCACAGACGAAATGGGACAGTGGATCCGGAAGTACACCACCCCATCGACAGAGACAGTCACTGAGTCCTTAGTCAAGATCTGCACAGGTAAAACCACATGGATATGAACAGGAGCATAACTGATCAGTAAAACGTGCGTCATACTGACCTCTTGTGGCGGAATGTCGAAGGAAATAGTTCTTAGATCAACCTTGACAAAAGTGTCCGTGCAGGGAAGGACAAAGAAAAGGCCTATTGCAAAACACATGTCATTTATTCAGGTGCTTATTTTACACGTACCACCTAATTGACAAAGACTCCATGTTTGTATCTTGTTTTTTTCCTGAAGAATACTAGTACTAATACTTGTATAGAAATGTTTGATATTAATAATACTGTCTGTCATTTGACTTAATGAGCCCCAACCTCTACTTAATATTTAGACTTTTATTTTATTATTATTATTTTTATTAAGTAGGACTAAACATTAAATCTACTTTTTGTGTATATGGTGTTTTAATAGCATTATCTACTGTTGCTAGTAAATTTGCACGTTTCTGATCAAAAATACCGTGCGTGCTGCCTTCAATGACCTCTGTAATTTCCAGTAGTTGATGACATCACATAGGACTGCCCTGATTATAGCCAGGTGTTTCTGATTACAAACACGTGGGTGCAGGGGCGGAGTTTAAGTATGGATACCTGTTAAACCAATCACACTGTTGCTCATATGTCCAGACCCCGCCCCTCCTCCCCCCTCACTCTCTTCTTCAGGTACTGTCCAGTTTAGCAGCTCTATTTGAAACGTGCCCCCCTCACCTCTTCTTCAGGTACTGTCCAGTTTAGCAGCTCTATTTGAAACGTGTCTGTGGGCGGAGTTTAGGTGTTTAGTCCCACTTTAAACTCTTGCAAACGGGCAATTGTCTCTGGGGTGAAATCAGTTCTACTTACTTTACCATTGCCCAATATCACAACAGCCTCACAGGACTTCACCAACATTGTTAATACATTCAAAGAGATAAGGCTTTGAAAATACATGTATAAATGGGGGACGCACCTGGCCCCTTAGGTTTTCTGTCCACGATTCTTCCCAGTCTGAAGATAACTGCACGCTCGTACTCTTTCACTATCTGTAAATGGAGACATGTAACGCAGTAAGACAACATATACTTGACATATGAGATACAGAAGTCTGGCCTGCTCTATTCGTGACTTTCAGCGTTCTACCATTCAAAAGATTGGTTTTAAATTGTTAAATACTATGGCAACGGTCCTAATTTCTCATCATTCTGAAACCAGTGGATAGGTTTGAATACAGCAGACGTACCTTTACACAACATATGAGAGTGAATGGGAAGGTGAGGGCCACGATCAGGAGGGAGAAGATGACCAGCACCCACCCACAACAGCCCAGGCGTCCCGAATTTTTATCTGCAAAATGAGATTAATGTTTAAGAGCATTTTCAAAAAAACTCACACGCCATCATGGGAGACATTCATCCAATAGTCGTGTCAGGATGGATTAATGACAGGCAGGGTCATTTCTGGAAAGGGAGAGAAAAACGTAAATATGTAAAATAATTCAAAATGCACAATTGCTGGGAAAAACATTCAAATTAGCAGTCAAATGACCTCTAACCTTCATGGGTTTACGGAATGTGACATGCAAAACCAACATTTCAGAAAAGGTGATAATGCACAGGTTTGAGATTGTTTTTTAGTACATGATTGGGAGTTGTTTTAGATGTAGAATGTGTGTGATTGTAATACTTATACAGTTTGCCAGGGATCCAGAACACACACTTCTTCAATATTTTACAAAGATGTGTCTGGTTGATAGACTGTACTTATAAATGGACATAGCTAACGCACTAGCCGCCGTGTTCTAAATAGGAAGCGCTCATGGGGGCGCTTCCGGCTCCATCGACTCTGGCTCCAATTCACTTTACATTGAAAAACTGTCGCCCCTCTCTCTGTACCTGCTGCAGTGAGCCTCGTCATTTTGGTCTGAAAATGTTCGTATTGATCCGCTCTACATGATCGTGGTGTTTTTATTTCACTATTTTGTCCCTAAAGCAAGATATGAACATCAGGCACCTTTTTTCCCTGAGGTCGCTCCCGCTAGCGTTAGCAACAGGTTTGATTGCTAAGCGCCCGCTCCCTATAGCTGCTCTAGCCTCGATGAGCTTCATTGCACTGGAGCCGAACGCTACGGGTGATGTCACACTCACTTAGTCCACTTCTTTATTCTGTCTATGGTCTGGTCACTGTTGAATCTCCCCGTCATATATGGTCTGTTCATGTCAAAACAAATATAAAGTTAGCCTCGGTCAGGACTATCTTAGCTCGATTGTACCTGTTTATTTAATATGGCTGCTTACAGGGGAAAAGGGGAAATAAATATCACAGGGGACTGATTAACAGAAGAATGATTGAGAGAAGCACCGTTCAAAATGATGGCTGACCAATGAGCTCCTTTGTTTCACATGCATCCAGTGGCAGAGCTAGACTTTTACGTGAGGGGTGGCCAGGAGCTGTCAAAGTTTATCAAGGGGATCTTTCAAAATGAACATGCTGTCGTTCATTATCATTCATTTAAGACATTGCAAAGACACTAATTTGGGTGAAAGTTAAGTGAATTTGGCCTGGGTTGTTTACTATGCTGCTATTTGTCTACTATAACTTGTCTCATTTTCTGTGCCCAATACAGGTTTATAATGTAGCTTTGTGTTCATGTGACGATCAGCAAATATCTGCAAACACTATGCCTCCAATTTAGTTTACATCAGCTACACAATCTGTTCTGTATGCCTCAAATCTCTGTGCCCATTTTGGACCCTCACCACAGTTTGAGATCCATTGTTCTTAACCAGCTGTCACCTGCACTTGAACTGCTTCAAATAGTAGCCTAGTTGAAAAGTCTTAATGATATAATACTAATAATATTAGATACACAATACTGGAGTCAGGTGACATTGCACCAGTAAACAGCACACAATAATGCTTACTCCAGGACAGACCTACACCACCAACTGTATAGTCAGTGACCACAGTGCTGTTCACTAACCTCCACTCTGATCAAGGCTGACCAGAGCTCGATATGGGGCAATAGAAAGACACACAACTAGACAGAATAGTTCAACCCCAAACAAGCCTAATGTTTCCTTCTGTCACTCACAGCGCAGGGTAAACACTAAAATAACCACTCAAAACCAACATGCATTAAACATCTCAGCTCTAAAATACAACACAGGTCACATTAATGACACAAAGGCAAAAGCCTGCAGAACTAAACAGCGACATAAGCATCATATAAAGACTCAGCGCGTTCACTCTCTCCTGTTGTGCTGTTACTGTAGATAAAGTCATGTCGCTGTCCCGTCCTTAACTGTATTATCAAATGATTGTCGAGTTAGTCTCATTATAAAACTATGGCACTTTTTTGAGCTTGATTAACTTGATCTTCAACTTCTTAACTTGCACTGATAATCTTGCTTAATTTGCATTTCAATGAAACAACAGAAAACACTCACCGACTGGGGCTGCATAAGAATGCATTCACGGACACTCGGAATTTGGAGTTTGCAAGTGCAAATGTTCAACAAAGCCCTTTATAAAATGTTAATGGTCAGTGTTTCTAGAGGGATGGCACTAGGGGTGGCAAGGGCATTTATAGAGGGCCACTTGCCATCCTGGCTACCCCTCTGGCTCCATCACTGCATGCATTACTGAAATAAACTAATCTGATTGGACGGCTGTGTTTGAGCCTGGCTTGAGGGGCGTGGGGACCAGACTGATGTCCCTGTGTATAAAAACTACAGAAAGATATCATTCTGAACCTGCCAGGTGATGTGAGCTAGCTACAGTTTAGTGCTTAAAAACATGTTTATCTAAAGTGGTTTGTTGTATCTTGGTGCCGTGGGTGTGTATCCAGGAGCTCAGTGATTCTCCAAAGGCCTCTGACTCAGTCCTTGTTTACTTCCATACAGCTACAATATTTCCAACTATAATTATTTTAATATGAAGTATAGTCCACAAAACAAGCCTCTCCACATCTCAAAGCACATGTAAACACCCTGGTGTGTGCACATGATCCTATGACACACTGGTAACCTGAGGCCTGCCGTTGTAATGGTTCATTAGTTATGCCAGTCTTATGTAAATGTACACCACCATGTTTCTGCTCCTGTGTAAAACACATACACCTGTTTACTGTACATTATAGTGAACTTTTAACTCTAAAGCTCGCATATTATCCTAAATTGACTCTTCTGAGTGTTAGTCATGATGTTGATTTTTCATTTAAATATGTTTAAAGGTCCTATATTAAGCTTTTAACCATGTGTGTTGTTACCTCATCAAAAACATACCTGGAGATGTGTTTTGTTTCATTCACACATGTTTGAGTAACACTTTATTATTAGTCTGTCTACATCTCCAAAGCTCAAAATGCTCTTGTCCTATAGCATGTTGTGATGCCATCTGAAACTCAGCACTTACCACATGACATCACAAGGTGCAACAGAGTGTTTTCAGTTTGAGAACTCAGCCTAAATATGCAGAGTTTGTGTGTTAAACATGTGTGAATGAAACAAAACACAACAAGCACATAAGTCCATATAAAACATTAAAAGCAGGTGCAGGTGTGTGTATTCCAGTTTTGTGAAGCAAAACAGCTAAAAGCCCTCTTGGTTATTAGTTTGTAATACCGTAGCGTTGTTACGATACTAAAATTTCAAACTTGATTTTGATACTAAGGTATTGACTCAATACTGGGTACTGATTATGATAAAACAATTCATTTAAAACATGCTCCTTTTTTAGTAATAGAAAATAATGTTCACACATAAAATATTATGTTCGCTCTGATAAAGCTCAGAATCATACTAAAACTGTTCAAGCTCAAATTTTGCCCAATGAATGTGGCTTTTTTAGTATCGATCCCTGCTCAAATGAGTATGTAGTTTCTATATCCTTTGGACCTTGCAGCGATTGTTTTGAATTGTTTTGAAATTGTTATATTTTTATATATATATATATATATAGCACTTTTCCACCTTCAACGCTCAAAGCGCTTTACATCAAGGAACCACTCACTCATTCATGCCATAGACTGTATAAAGAAGTGGACTAAGTGAGTGTGACATCACCCATAGCGTTCGGCTCCAGTCAAATGAAGCTCATCGAGGCTAAGTGCCTTGCCCAAGGACACAATGACAGTAGTCATCTTTAGGAGCTGGAATTTCACCGCCAACCTGTGGGTCAGTGGATCTGACTGCTCTACCAATGATGTTTATGTCAAGAGCAGGATTCAAACCCTCAACCTTCAGCTCAGTGGACAAACTCTCTGTCAGCTGAGCTGCTGATTCAGTCTCATTTAACCAGTGTCACTCGTTCGCCTCACTCTCTGCTCAGGTACCACGACTCAATCAGGCTACTTGTGCTTTTATATTTTAAGTTGACAAATGTGAAATACCCAATGGTGAGGTGTCCAAAAGTAGTTCCAAAAGCCTGAAGTACAAGTTGGTTTAAATGTTTTTAGATTTCCCCTCATTTGTAAATTATTATCAAACTATGACTGAAAAACTCTTTACTTTAACATGAACAAGAACAAAAACAACAGCTCTTCCAGAACTACATCAATTCAAATCCAGGCTGAAGTCCATCAGAGGTGGTAGAGTAACGTTTCTTCAAAATAATATTGCTCAAGTAGAAGTACAAAGTAGTAGTTAAAGAAATTACTCAATTACTCAAGAGTAAAAAAGTATTTTGGAAAACTACTACTCAAGTAAGAGTAGCTTAAAGAGTAAGTGTCAGACGTAACATCTGATTTCTAATTTGAATTTATTGTAATTTGAAGGACAAAACAGTAAATAAAGCACAAAATCATTTTTTCTCTTCAAAGGATAGACACAAAAACAGAAAAACTAAATCATATCTGATGCAAAAAACACAAATGTTCAGATCATCTCATATTGTCAACATAAAACTTTGTCACTTGTAGACTTACTCACAGTGGGAAGAGAAACCACAAATTTTACTCAAGTAAGAGTTCTGTTACTTCAGTAAAAATATTACTCAAGTAAGAGTAAAAGTATACTTTTATGGAAAGTACAATTTATTAAAAAAGTAAATGTAACTGAGTTTGTTGGTTGAATAATTAACATATATGACTCATTATAGAAACAAGCTAAAACTAAGATTATTTTGGATTCATTTTTCAGTTGCATAATGTGGACTTCAACATTATGGTTTATCGTGGTATTTTCTATTTCTTTTAGCCTAACAGCATAGCAACCAAGTGTCACATACGAAAGCAGTTACCTTAACAACACAAACAGTTACAAGAACAACAAAAGGTGTCAACTCTGAACTAAACACAAAATATCAGATCATTACAATATTTATCAATACCTGAAATACTTAGCATGTAATTCCACTAACCTTCCACATTTTCCATAGAGCTGATCTGGAGCTTTCCCTGCGTCACCATCTCGGCTGTGCTGGACGCGGTAGAAATCATAGAGTCGGTGGCTTTAGGCAGTGTAACAGAGCCCATACTCCTCTTTCTCCTTCCCTCTCTTCTCCCTCTCTCCTCTCTCTCACCTCTCTCCACTGTCTATAGGGTGTGCCACCAAGCCAACAAAACCACATGACCAATACCATGACAATGACATGCGCTCTACCACCCACTCACTGCTCAGGTAACCACTATGCAAACAAGGAGCAGGGAAATAACCAGACATTTCAATACTAAGGAACAGTTGTTTTGATAGTTCATTTAAGTTCAAAAGGTTGGTAGATGGTGTTGACACCTGTGGAGTGTAGATTATGAATAAATAATAAGGAAGTGTTCAGGCGGGGAAACTTAACCCTGGGTTCAGTAGGAGGGTAATGGGGCAGGTTTCTTTTAAAGTTCTAAATTATGCTAAGCTAACTTAAAGTGTATATGATCGTTTTTCATGTTTGACTAATTCTGACTTGGTTTAGGGTGTAGTACCTGTGGTCAATTTATCATAGTTTTACAGCAGCGAAAAGTGGCAGTTTGTGGAGAAAAAAAAAACAGAAGAAAAGTACAAAAATCCAGGAAGTAGAGGTGAGTTCTAAAATAGAATCCCTCTATCTGTGTCATCAACACAGGAAATTCTATCCAAAATCCAGGGACAGTTAACAAGCAATTTAATTGTAGCAGCTTTATTTAACAAAACAAACGTGATTTATTTTAATTAGTCTAATCAGTTAGCCTAACTATTGTGTAATTTAGACATGTTTTGGCCCTTGTTTACTGAATGGTTGCTAGGTAAGTTATGGAATTATCTCTATGTATGTCACATCTGCTGCCCGTGTCCAAGTAGAAACTAAAATTATAAACTTCACCAAAAGTTAAACTCTAGAAAAATCTTGGCAAGATTTTCTATGTTTTAGTGTAATGAGTAGCCTAATCTGTCATATACACGACTACAAGATTTGAGTTATGTTATAATGTTGTTTTTTGTCAAGGAGAAGTTAGGACTGGGCGATATGATGATATGATTTCTTTCCCCCTTATATTAATAAATCAAAATTTGGAATTTTATTTAATTTTGTCTTATTAAAAACAAATAAAAATGGCTTTAAACATTCATTTCCTGAAGATAAACAATACAGTCTTTTATCAGTGCCATATCTTCCAAAGTCTGAACTCTGATCCAAACCACATGGACACAGGCTGATCACCAGGGGAGTCGACGGGGAGGGGGGGCCAGGGTCTAAGGGGCCCAGAATTGGACCCTCTTCCTAGTCGTTTATATTAGAGGGGGGCCCATGTGAGGCTTCTTGCACCAGGCCCCCAAATTTCTGTCAACGGGCCTGCTGATCATTGACTAATCACACAGCCCCCAGTGGAGTTGTGTTTTGTTTCATTCAAGCCTGCCTCATTAATTCTGAATAATTAGCCTCTGTATCCAGAGCTAAAAAAAAACCCTTGGTCCCACTGTGTGATGCCATAAGGTGGTAATCAATAGATAAACACCTTAGTCACATGGTCAATGGTCACATTTTTTATAGTGCTTTTCTATCTTTTAGGCACTGAAAGCGCTTTACATCAACAAACCACTCGCCCATTCACACACACATTTATACAGCAGTGTTCACAGACACTGGCAGCAAGGTAGGTTAAGTGTTTTGTCCAAGGACACAACAACAGTATTCATCTGTGGGAGCATGACACAGAGCACGGTGTACGGGACCTTGAGGTCAAATAGATAAGATATAATTGAACTAAGAGTTAAGAGACTGGGACTAAGAGGTCTGCACACCAGTACCCAGTCCACATGAAGTACAAATTAGGTAAAACACTGTAATTAAAGATTTCCGTAACACAGCTCAACCAATGATGTTTATGTCGAGAGCGGGATTCGAACTACCAACCTTCTGATCAGTGGACAAACACTACCGACTTTCTGGTCATTTTTCCTGACACAGCTAAACAACGTCTGAGGGAACAGCTACTGTCTTTTGCCCTATTTTGAAGTAGAAGCATTATACAATATTTTACACAACGTTAATTATTGGAAAACGGAAGCAATAATCAGCAAACTTCTGTACTTGTTATGTAATGTTCAACTCATTTTAAAAGAGGAAACAGTTGCGTTTGATGTGGGCCCGCTGGTCTGCATGCAAGTCAAAAGTATGAGACTAGAACTAACTACTGTATATTTTGACTATAACTGTATATTTAGAAACAGAGAAATCAGGGGGATTGTTGGGTTTCTTCGAATGCTCCAGTTTCCCTTGTCACTTTTAAACAGGTACAGTAAAGTAATAGTAGTAGGTTAACCCTCCAGCTATAGTTAAAGGTAACAGTAGTATCACCATGTAACAGCCCTTTAGCAAACACTGTGTGAATTATTTGGGGGATAATTCTGCTTTATGGTTTGGTTTCAATATTATCGTTTATCGTCTATATTTATGTCACAGATATATCGCACTTCAAACTTTGTTATCGTGACCGGTCTACTTTTTAGTTTAAACTACTTTCTGTTTAACCCTTTTAGCCGACTGAACAATTGTGGTCCGTACCAAGTCTAAGTCTAACACACCTGTAGTGGCCCATGGTCCTGTACCTGAGCCACTGTGGTGTGAGAAAGTGGGACTGGTTTTCCTGATGGGTGTTCCTGAAGTCCAATACTCCATTAGGATGAATGACAATGCCTTTTATTTGGCATACATTCCCTTTAAGACACTCTCAAAAGACCGTACCGCCACACTCTGCAGCACTTGGTCCTCCTAAGCAGCAGTCTTAAATAGTGGGAGGTATCCAACCAGACTGAACAATGGTAGGGCGTGCGTACGGTGGCTACTAGTGATGGGGTTTTCGGCTCTTTTATGGGAGCCGAATCTTTTGGATCCATTCATTTCAAAGAACTGGCTCATGACAGAAACCAATATGAGAACTTTTATCTACAAACTAATCACAGAGAGAAACAACCAAGGCTCAGATGTGTTTAAAATGGTCCAAACTGAGAGTGGGAGTGTGTTTACTCTTTCAAATTATACAGTCTAAAACTAGCTGTTAATATGATGCCAAATGTTTTTTATGCACCAATCTCTCACACGTGTTGCCTGCTCTGCTTCTGTTCCGATTCGTGTGTCGGTTCAACATTAACCAGTGTAAAAATGCAGAAAAACTAGAAGGAAAAAGATCTGGTTCTTTTGAAAAATGAGTCACATCTCTAGTGGCTGTACACCCCGTCTAACTTTAGGGCTCTACCACAAGCACCACATCGACTTATTTCTCATTAAACTGCAAAAAAGTGTAAAGGGTGAAAACTGAACTCTGAAGGTGGCTATATAAATGCGATAATTAAAAGTCATTTGTTTTCATTTAAATAAATCATCAATCAATATAAAGAATTGTGCGTTGTGTGTTTTATTTATTTACATTACAAGTGCAAAATAAAAAACATTGTACAAGTTCACAAAAATCTCAGACATTTAGTTGCTTCTGATATTATCTGTTCAGGCTCTCGCATGGTCCATCATGAACTTGCGGCTGGATTCATAGGCCCAGAACAGAGCTCCGTTGGCGGGAAAGGTGCGTATCATTGTAGGGGTCAGGCCAGAGTAGAGAGCTGCCACACCTGTAAAGAAGGACCATGAAAGCGCTGTTAAAATGGGCCATACATTTAAAAAAAACTTGCTAACCCTGTAGTTTAGACACCTACAAACATGTTCTGAAATGCAGGGGATTCTTGGATTAAATTAGCAGTTACTATTTCAGTCTTATCTTAAACGTTAATGCTCCAGGATGTATTTACAATGTGAAAACTAAACTTGATTTGAAAACAAAGTAAAAATTTTATTACAGCCACATTGCAGCCACATTGCAAACCCAAAAATCTGATCTTAAAGGAACAGAATGTAAAATTTGGATTTATTCTTGGTTACAAAAACACTGAACATGTGATTTATGTTAGAATTATCCAATCAGAAAGCAGAATGAGTCTCTCACTTGGGTTGCCTAATTTAACCTTGTTTTTTCTGAATTAGTCAGGGCATTGACAAACAAACAAAACAAAGAACTGCATAGATCCATTTAAAACATTACAAACAGGTGAGGGTGTGAGTATAAATGTTTATCACCAGATTATTAAAGTGCATTCGTAGCACCAAAGTATCCCATTTTGCTTGTCCTTGAAATGTATCACATTTTTGAGAAGCACAACAGCCAAAAGCCCTTTTTTCCATCTCAGTTCTGGTACAGCCACTCCTTCGACTTATACAATCATGTGATCTTGTATTAAAAGTTCCCTTATCAAAGTTCAACAAACAAGCGAGATAATCAGGCAGTCTATGAAGTGGTCTCTTATAAATACATTTTATACAGCCTTCTGACAGATAATGAAGGCCAACCTACTTTTTCATAGAGTGAACAGTGATGGGTTTTAAATTCATCACCTGTCATGAAACGAAGGGCTGAGTGAAAGAGTGTATCTAAAGGTTTCAAAGTAGAGGCTGAAGTCTGCATGTAGA
>KN484925.1:44474-58624 GCA_000787095.1 Periophthalmodon schlosseri
CCTGACCCCTCCCTCACCTGGCCCCTCCTCTCACCTGACCCATCCCGTCACCTGGCCCCTCCTCTCACCTGGCCTTTGTTCAGCTCTTTGGTCTTCTTCTGTCAAGCCAATCCTAGCATGTCTCATTACAAATGGTAGCTTTAAGATGATCTTTGGAGCAAAACCACACTTTGTCTTAAGGTGCTCAACCAGAGTTGTTGATGACCTTTTATTTGATCTTGTTTTTAAATTGTATTAGTTTGTATTTCTTATTTTAGTTTAGTCAAGCTCAAATTTGAAACACTTTTGTTGTTTGAAGTTCGGACTTAAAACAGAAGCGCAGACACTTTTTTGCAAGAATCACTGTTGTCTTCTGCGGAATCAGAGTCATCTGTCTAGAAGTCAGAGAAATGTTCAGAGAAAAGCAGACCTACTCATTTTAGACTTTTAACATTTTTTAATCCTCCAACTAGGAGCTAATAACCAAAAATCTAGGGTAGGTCTTTAGTTTTTAGATACTGGTCAATTAACTTTTTTAGTTAGAGTTTATGGAATTATAGGGGACAACAGAATATATGGTGTGAATTAGCTGATGACTTTTTTTTTACATAAAAATTGGGTCAGACATCAACATGGTCATATCATAACAGTTTTGATCATTTTCACTAAGCCCTCTTTTAGTCGACTAAACCAATCATTTCTTTTGTTGAAAAAAAATTTTCCTCTTACAATTAAATCTACAATTACAAAAATGACCACAACCAGTTTGAAAGCACATAGGTAACCATTTTATAAGGAACAGAAAGAAAAGAATCTGTTTACACACCTATGCCATCCTTGTCTGTTCCCATGTACTGAGCAAACGTGGAGCGACACAGTTCATAGGCTCCGAAGAAGAAGAAGTATCCAGGAATCTCTCTCACGATGGTGGAGGAGAGCCCAGCAAACAGCCCCAGTGGTCCATGCTCTTTCATGACTGACCGCGCCACTGTCCACATGGTACTGGGGCAGAGGGAACAACACAGACACAGAAAAAAACATGAGGCAGGAGGCAATATAAGCACTGAAATGATCAGAACAATATGTGAAGATGTCTCGTCAATAAGAACAACACAGAACTTTCTGGATTAGGATGTTCAGACATGAAGCCCCCAGTCCCAAGTCGCTTTTCAAGTGTTTAGAGAGGAAGATATTCAGGATTACTGAAGCATGCACAAATGAAACAAAACTCAAAACAACATTTTAAAAGTGAATTTGGCATAATACAGGCTGAGTCTTGGATATAGCCTCAGTAGCTGCTCACCTCCTGTGTCCTGCTGCGATCTTCCCCGTAGCCTCCATCTCGTGCATGGCCTGCAGACGACATTTGAGTAGCTCTGTGGGAGTGATGGCTGTGGCAGAGAAGATGGAGGCCAGAGAACCTGCACTGGCCTTCTGAAGATCACTGCACACGATTCACAGTATGTTCAAATCAAACACATTTTAAACACATCAAATATGGTCCCTCCTTTCATTTTTAGTTCCCCTTTTTAGATCCCATCAAAACCCATCCAAAGATCCCTTTTTAAAATCAATCTTAAAAAAAAAACCAAAACAAAACATTGTAAATTATTGACTGCAGACAGAACTGCTCAAAGCGCCCATGATTAGTCAGACCTCTGTTTAAAAAAGATAACTTGAATCCCTCCCTTCTGAGCAATTATAGCCCCATGTCCAACAGTCTGTGTTTAAGCAAAATATTAGAGAAAATTGCTTTTAACCAAGTAAATGATTTTATTATTTACAAATAACATTTTTGAAACTTACCAATGTGGTTTTAGAGCTTAGCACAGCACAAGGACTACACTGGTAAAAATACAAGATCCCATATGGACAAGAAAAGGCTATCGGTCCTGGTACTAGACCACTGTATTTTATTAGACAGACTGCATCAAACAGTTGGCCTCTCAGGGTTTTTAACTGGTTCAAATAGTATTTAACAAATAAGGATTTTTTTTATATTAGTATTGGGGAGCACTCTTCCACAGGATGTAAAATGGGGTGTGGTGTTCCCCAAGGGTCTATTTTAGGTCCAACATTTTTAACATTCTCATGCTGCCTCTAGGACTGGTCACCAGGAGACATGGTGTAAACTTTTAGGGATGCTGATGATAGACAACTTTACATCACTGTGTGAACACACTCCAGTCAACGCTCTTTAAGTGCATTTTAGATCTGAAGTTCTTACAGCAAACTTCCTCCAGCTCCACCAAAGCAAAACTCAGGTTTGAATCATTGGTCCTGAAGCTCAGAGAGAGAGGCTCAAAGCAAAACTACCCACAACTGCACTTGTGTGAAAAGGTTCAAAGTTTAAGGGTTTATCTCTGAGCCACACATTAGGTCTGTCACTAAAGCAGACTTTTATCACTCACTGCAATGCTCTGTTCTTGGTCTTGAAAAGAAAATTACAGCACTAAAACTCTGCAGCACGGCTGCATCACAGTAACCCTCACTGGCTCCTGTAGAAGTATGTGTATTGTTTTATAAAGCTCGGTCTTTAAGCTCAGTCCTATCTTTGATACATCATTTAAGGTTAGCTTTTAATTAAAACCTGCCATAAATTATATTTTATTATGTATTTCAACCTAGTTTTATGTCTATTTTGAATACTTAAAATTATTATTCTTACAGCAGCTTTTGAGAGCTTTTTGTCTTATTGTTTTGTTTTTCTTTTTTAATGCTGGTTGATTGTCTGTTGCTAATTACTGTATGTGAATTTGAATGTATGAAAAGTGCTACACAAATAAAGACCGACTGATATAAAAGCAGATAAGTCATGTTATAGTAGTACTGCTAAGAAATGTGTGATTTATTATGTAGCTCTGAGAAACTGGGTGTGTCCAACTGACCTAAGCTCCGCCCCTTGGTCCACACCACACAGGAAGCGCACCACGTCCTGACACTGCCCGTAGCTGAGGAAGAGCACTGCGTTCTCGGTGACGTTGGCCACCATAGCCGGGGTGGTGCCTTTATACAGAGCCCCGAGTCCTCCCGTCCTGCAGGTGGAGACGAAACAGTGAATGAAGCCGCGGTACAGCGACGGGAAGGTCTGCATCTTCACTTTGGTGGTGTCAAACGGCTGCCCACTCAGAACGCAGGCAGTGCCACCTGCACACACATGATCGGATAGAATTAAGAGTTAGATAATAAAATCAGTATGTAGTGCACAGGTAACCTTACACAACAAAATGGACTCTCATGATGTTTGTGTGTTCACAAACTTTCAAGAATCCATCTTGACATACTCCCACTGTAAGGTTCAAATTCACCCAGTGACTAGCAGACCAATCACAGAGCAGTATGAGGTTTGTGCAGAAGTGCCCAAGTGAACCAAAACAAACATTTAGTAAAAATCGTGTAGAAGTTAAGCGCTTTGTGCATTTGTGGACAGGGAAGTTATCTGTGCTTTTCACTTAACTGGATGTAGCAAAAGTTAGAAAAGTTACATAAGCCTCTTTTCCACTGGCACTGGTCACTTGGTGCCGCCTTGGAACGGGTGTGTTTGATGAGCTTTTGGAGCTCTTCAGCCGTCCTGTGTTTTCATGCCCCGGGCACAGCACCGGGTCCAGGGGTAGGGTTCTGCCACCTGAGACACTGACGTCACCCAAACATAATGTTTTCTTAGTAAATAAAATCTAAATCATATCTGAATTATACTCATAACTGTATGGCTGATCTCAGTAATTCACAAAAATAGGTTTAGAAATGAAACATAAAATTCATACCAATAGCTCCTGCTGAGAAATCAATGATGGGTTGGATCATAGGCCTATAGTGTCATTGTCCTCATACACACATACAACACGTTTTAAGGATTTGGTGAAAAGAAATATATGCTTTTACACTTGTTTAAAGGTGCACTTTGTAACTATTCTGGTCTCCATGGAGATGTTATTGATTTGTCTCAAATTTGGTATGTATGGCATTAAAGTTATTTATCAGACAAGCAGATGATGTAGAGAGGCGACCCCGCTCACTGTAAGAATGCATGTTTTTCAAGTAATTAAAACATCCCTAATAATCTCTAATGTGACATTCACGTACCAATAGCTCCTGCTGAGAAGTCAATGATGGGTTGGATCATTGGGTGGGACATGGCTTCTGTTGACAGATCATATGTTTATACATAAACATGTCAAATAGATAACAATACATGTTCAGTACATTTCTACACTGTACTCAGAAGGCACTGACAAGGCTCTGTGAGCAGGACACACTCAGAGACTAAATGTAAATGCAATGTGATGTAGGCAGGAGAACCAAGAGGAAATTGTAAATACTGGGAATAAATAATCTGCAATGTTGTCAGAAATCATTTAACATTAATAAAAAACATGGCACACACATGTGACTTGGATGTTTTTCACTGTATCTGGGACCAAGTTATTTAAAAATGAAGTCCAAATAATATCAAAAGACTCAGTATTAGCCCATTTTTTTAATTTTTTTCTAATATCTACATTCAAATATAGGATTGGAATGTTATTTAACCTTTGAAACTGAACCTGTTTATATAAAAAGCCTCTATTCCTGTGGCTGCTCTGTGTATTCTGCTGCTCCTTTCTGCTCTATGATCCTAACAGAGCAGGCAGAGTCCTGGCTTAGTCTCGCTTTAGTCCTGATTCAGATCTGGTAATCGGTCCTACTATTTAGTCCTTGTTTAGTCCTGGTTCAGTTCTGGTGCAGTCCTAGTTCAAACCAGCTCACTGGTTACTAAACACGTGAGAAGTGAGTATTTCCGTAGTTTTCAAAATAAATATGACTGGCACGTGCGGTAAACTCTGCGCATTGCCGCTGATAGAGCGCTAACCCTCCGCGCGCACATTATATCACGTATTTGGCGTCACTCTCGGTTTGCAGACTTCAGCGGGCCGTTTGTCCGTCATCACTCACTCTTTCTTGATAGTTTACTCGTTTACTCAGACGAGGCTACTCTGTCGCGCGCTCTGTACAGCAGGGCTCTCTTCGTCACGCGTGACATCACATAAACATACAAGACCCAACAACCTTGATTTGACAAGGTTTATTTAAGTTTAGATTATTTGATATTTACTTTCCCCAGAGCCTATTGTGTCTGGATTCAACGTTTTTCTCACAAATGTTTCATTTCTAGCTAACGTATCTGATAGTGGTGTAGTAAATTAACTAAATAGGTTAATTAGGCTATATATTACTCCACTTTTTTGCTTCAATTTAGAAATAATTTTGAATTAGGCCTAACTGTAAAAAATAAATAAATAAATAGCAGGAAGTTAAATCCATTCACTCTAGTCTCAACTAACACAAAACTAAATATTCTGAATTCTAGCCTAATTTTAAGTAGCCTATATAGGCCTAGCTTTATTTGTTGGTAGTGTAGTAGTACTACTAGGCAAATTACTACTACTACTTACGTGTCTCGAAGTCTCCTCACACCGGAATGATCACCAAAAAGCGCACTTTTTCAGAGCCAGAGATTCCTCATGATGCAATATAAAAGTATCAGTCATATCCTCATTTTGCCCTAAACTTTGTCATACCCGTGTTGACATCTCTTCATTGTACTTCCATTTTCTCTGTGATGAAACTTCAGGTTGGCGTTATGACTTCTACGCAGCGCGCACGAGTCTGGTTCCACGTAGAGGCGGGCCGGGCTCACAGGATGGTTCAGGAAATGTTGGTATGAAAACAAAAGTAGAGAAGTAACCGTGTTGTGTCAATGTACTGCAGCCAGTAGTTTAGTAGTTCCCGGATAGTTATACAGTGGTGTTGTGTACCTCGCTTGGCTGCTCGCTTTTAACTTTTACGAGGAAACAGTAATAGCCTATTCAAATAAAAGAGCGGAAATAAGGGAAAACATGTAATATGTTGAGTTTATTTATGCAGAAGAGTTTAATTAATATGCAGTGTATAACTTGTAAATGAGTATTTGGAAACTTTCGGTTTGATTTGCGCAGTGAATTGTGGGATGCCTCATAAAGATGCCGCTGGTTAAGAACCTGCCGAGGTGCCTGTGTTAAAGGAACTATGAAAGGAAGCACTCATGGCAGACGATGACACACGTCCGGGTTAATGAAAAGAAAAGGAGCTTCCTAGGCGCCTTTAAGCAGTTCGGGTGGAGCTAAGGTCTATGGGCGCGGTATTTATTCTGTATAGATGTAATGCATCACAGTGTCCACGAGATGGCGGTAGAGTCAAGCAGAGTCATCTGGGGTTGAATAGGTAGGATTGTAGGGGATTAGTAAAATGAATCGTGTGCATAAATACAATTTTAATCCTCTCACGTTGTCAGTAAATTGATGATAACAAGTAGTCAAAAGATATGTTATTAGGCCTATATAATATGACTTTAAATTTAACAGGTAAGAAAAACTTCAATGTGCCAGGCCTCTACTTTGAATCTGTAGGCCTAAATATTGTACTAATAGTAAATACTAGACATGTGCAGTGCCGTGTCCCCCTCCTGATCCCGAGCCATCATCGTGGTAAGGAGTAGCCTATAGCTGAAGGATTAACAAAGAAACCAACCCAGACACCTAGAGAAGAACCCACAAACCGGTAATTCCTTGATGCGTAGTAACATCACTCTCAGTTAATGCTAAAACTTTATTTATTAAAAATGCATGGCTTCATTGTTTATTATCAACATATTCTGTGATTTACTCGCATTTATTTGGTGCAAAATACACTGCCTGGCCAAAAAAAAAGTCGCCACCAAAAAAAAAGGACACACACTAATATTTCATTGGACGCCTTTAGCTTTGATTACGACACACATTCACTGTGGCATTGTTTCAATAAGCTTCTGCAATGTCACAAGATTTATTTCCATCCAGTGTTGTATTAATTTTTCACCAAGATCTTGCATTGATGATGGTAGAATCTGACCACTGCGCAAAGCCTTCTCCAGCACATCCCAAAGATTCTCAATGGGGTTAAGGTCTGGACTCTGTGGTGGCCAATCCATGTGTGAAAATGATGTGTCATGCTAGGTCTGGACTTGTGGTGGCCAATCCATGTGTGAAAATGATGTGTCATGCTCCTGAACCACTCTTTCACAATTTGAGCCCAATGAATCCTGGCAGGTGGCGACTCTTTTTGGCCAGGCAGTGTACATAACAATACAAATACTCTACATGAACCCTAATTCTGATTCAGGTTCCCACATGGTCCATCATGAACTTGCGGCTGGAATCATAGGCCAAGAACAGAGCTCCGTTGGCGGGAAAGGTGCGTATCAAAGTGGGGGCCAGGCCAGAATACAGGGCTGCCACACCTGTAAAGAAGGACCATGAATAACTGTCAATGCATTACATTACCAAAATACAGTTTTACAGGAAATAAAGTACACTTCAGGGACAGTAACATCTTTTCACAGGACATACAATTAAAAGCTACCATCTGTACGTTTATTTGATTTTTTTTTCACCTGGCCCATACCCTCACTTGGCCTTTGTTCAGACTCACCTGTGCTCTCTGGTCTTCTTCTGTCAGGTCAAAGCAGGGACACTATCAGACAGCAGTAATGTAGAGCACATCTAGTGGTGATATGTGAGAATGCAACAGGGACGGCTCAGCCAGTCTAATTACAGATGGTAGCTTTAATGTATAACACCATGGACTACATAAAGGTAATGATCTGGACAGTTTTTTTTTTACCTTCTTCAATTATGTGTTTTATTACGTAGAAAGTACTGCCTGAATCAGAAAATCAATTTGGTTTTTCCTCACCTTCTTGGCGTATGATGGCCCTAAAAGTCTTCATGAAGCCCTCTTGTCTTCCAGCTAAAGAGTAAACCTGGATCCTGGACTTGACACAGTCGATGGGGAAGACCACCATCCAGAAACAGGCCCCTGCAAAGCCCCCACTGAACATGAGAGGCAGCATACCTGGAGGACAGGGCACATGAGGAGGTAGGATTATAAGTGATGTGGGAGTTGAACATTTGCAGTCGTCTTTAAAGATGATTTTATGAGATATATTTAGTTAGATGGAGAGAAAGACAGAGAAAGAGACAGGGAATGGCATGAAGCGACGTCAAACATAGATTTGTATTTTTAGGGATTTTCAAAGTGAGACTGATTCTAACCATGAACCACAGCCACTATTTGCCTAACCTTAACCAATTTTAAACGACATCTGAACTTTAAATGATGTTGTTGATCTAATACAGGAGTGCCCATCATTGTGCGACCATTGTGAACCTCAGGTATAGTTAGACTACGTCGTTAGTAGAAAAAAGGGGGTAATGTATTTGTAGATGCCGTGATTACATAATTAAAAATATCCTGGAAAAGTCTTTGGAAATGATTTCAAGCAAAATGTTGGAACCCTGATAGTAGATTACTAGGCAGTGATACTCTTTTTTTGTGCAAAATTTAATACAAATTTCAGAACCCCTTCTGAATTATACTTTATAACAACACAAAACTACTTCTGGTTTATCACCAGCTTTTTCAAAATTTATTTCACTTCATGTAAAGTCTCGTTATATAGTGCATTGGGTTTGGAGCATGTTAAAGGCAGGTAAGGCATACACTGGAAATATCAGATTTCTGATGTTTTTGTGAGTGCCGTGCATCAATAAACAGCTGTTGCTAAGATGCTAGCTTTGTTTTGTAAAGCATGTTGGCTCAATATATAAGCTGCCATCACTGGGAATATGGTGGTTTATCACAAGATCACCTCAGCATTTGGTGAGAAATTATTAGCCTATGTTATGTTCATATTTGGTTTTTTGTTGTCTTGTTTTTGCTTGAGTCTGGGTTCTCTCTTGGCCAATCATCTGTTTGGTCGTTTTAACAACACCTTAGCTGCATCTATTGCAATATCTATTACAATAACTGGATAGGGTATTGCTAGCTTAGAGCTGTCTCGAGTTGGATTAGTGGCCACTCCTTGGTACTACAACAAAAAACTACCCTCCTGCCCAGAAAGGATTTTTTTCATAGAGCACAGTACAATCACAAACTGCTCGTGTTCGGCTGACAGGCACTGACAGGGACTGACAGGGACTGACAGGGAACCTACAACTTTCACAAAGGTCGAATTTGGGGCAGTTTTTACCTATTTTCAGATCAAAATCCGTCTGTTGTCTTAAAAACGCTTTTTAATCATTAGCTTCGACTACGCTCTATGTCCGCTCTAGCTAAGCTCAAGCACTGATTGGTTTGAGCGGTCACATGGTACGACATGAACGAGCATGTGAGCGATGTGAACGAGCCCAACTGTTATGAACGAATCACAGGTTTAGAACATGGTTTAGAAGCTCCTGGAAGCAAAAACATTATAATTTATAATTTGTAATTTATTTATAATTCCCTTGTCTCCTTCATGGCTGCTCCACTCCGCTCGCGCTCATTGTGCAATTTGTCTCATGGGGGGTACCTCAAGTGAGCATGGTTCATGGGCATGGGGCTGGATCCGTACCATACCGGCCCCAGAGCCCTCTGGGAGATAGTGCCCTCCACGTTTCGGACCCCTCAAATGGGGCGATACTGTTGACTTTAGACGGTGGAGACACTTTAGACTCCCAGGAGGGCCAAGTTTCGCCCATGAGCCCCACTTTAGGCACCCCTGATCTAATTATAAAGGATTTACCTCAGAGTTAATTGATGTGAGTGCAGATTTTAGTCCCCACACAGTGACAAATACCTGTCACAGTGCTTCACTGTGATTGGATAGAGCTGTTTCCAGTTTGATTTCCTGCTTGTTCAAAATTTCATCCCCCACAACAATTCTGTTTTCTGGCCTCCAATAGCCTCTCTCTTCAGTGCATGAGATGGACAAATAGGGATTCGATTGACCAGGATTCTACCATAAGACCTCGAGATCGGTCTTTGAAAAATGGTTACGAATACACCAAACATACACTTTTTATCAAATCGCAGATCTTTGTTCTATACCTATCCTCTCCTTGTCTGTTCCCATGTACTTTGCAAATGTAGAACGACTCAGTTCATAGGCTCCAAAGAAGCAGAAGAATCCAGGAATGTCCCTCAGGATGGTGGAGGAGAGTCCAGCAAACATCCCCAGTGGTCCATGTTCTTTCAGGACTGACCGCACCACTGTCCATATGGTACTGGGGCAGAGGGAACAACATATACACATCAATAAAACAGATGAAAACAGCCTATATTGTTTCTAGATTCAATTTCGCTTTTTTGGATCAGATGTCTTATACAGTCTGCAAACAGCAGTGCTGGAGTGAACCATGCTAAAGAGGCAAAAGGCAGCACAGTTAATGGTCGCACCACAAAGTGCCATTAGACACGCTTGGAATTAAACAGTAAATCCACTTTTTTGCTAGTGAACTCTGTAAACTGCAATTTCAAGTAGCTGGTGACATCCAGCATGACTTCCCTGATTACAGCCAGGTGTTTCTGTTTACAAGCACTGGAATTTGAAGTGTGGATACCTGTTATACCAATCACACTGTTCCTTATACCTCCTGCCCCCGCCCCTCCTCCCCCCTCACTCTCTTCTTTAATCCACAGGTACTGCTCAAGTTAACTGCTCTAGCTAAAATGTGGTTGTGGGAGGAGTTTAGGTGTTTAGTTCCACTTTAAGCACAATAGCTCATGTCAAAGCTGTTTGATTTGTGTTAGAGCTCCCTCTGCTGACAGCAATAGGCAATAACCATGCTCAGGTGAAGCATGTGATTTCTGAGTGCTCTGAGAAAGATCCACGTAACCACGTAAACAAGCGTCAGTGAAGCAAAATATAACTCCGAGTGCAATTTGCAACTGTGATTATATTTACAATACACTTAACAACTCCAGGAGCAGTCATATTTAGTATGAACTGATCACCTAATACAAGAATCCCATGCTTTTCAAAACATGTTTGTAGAGGTCTAATACAGGTACAACAAAATGTTTCTATAAACAGCCAGAACAAGAGGATATTTGTTCTTTGCAAAGTCTTATCTATAATTGCAACCTTTGTGATTTGATCATTGTGATTTCGATTTGATAATGATATATTGAGCAGACTTGACTTCAGTTATGTTTTTGATGAGCTTTGCGTGAGATGTCCACTTTGAAACTCAGTCTAGCGTATTGTGTTGCCTTAAATATTTTGACATAGCCTCAGTGCTGTTGCCCTCACCTCCTGTGTCCTGTCACGATCTTCCCTGTAGCCTCCATCTCATGCATGGCCTGTAGGCTACACTTGACCAGCCCTGCCGGGGTGACGGCTGTGGAAGAGAAGATGGAGGCCAAAGAGCCTGCACTGGCCTTCTGAAGATCACTGCACAGGAGAGGGAAGAGTCATGTACATGTTCCTATGGGATACATATAGAGCCATCCCACCTGGGGAAATATAAGACTCTAATACTGTGTCAAAATGCCCCCATAAAGAAGAATTTAAAAGCACATTTCTATGCTGAATCTGATTATAAAACATAAAAGGTAAAGGCACAGATTGGCAGAAGATTGACACTAAGCAAATCTATTATTATTATTATTATTATCAAAATGATTACATTGCCCAAAAATTGCAAAAAGTAAACAAGGTGATAGCCTTTAACGCCATGTGTATTATTATTATAATTATGCAATGGGTTTGAAAATCAATGGTAATTTATCTGAAACTGTAAAACTTGATTGCTCCACCCAGCAGGGATGTAGCCTACCTCCACCTCGGTTTGAAGTTTAGAACCTTCAGAGTCATTCTGTATTCAGAGTATACAGAATGACATGTACTAGGATCTTACACAGACAGTGTGATATGTTAGCCAGAGGTGCTGCACCAATTTTGAATCATGACTAAAGATCGAAGAACTTGCTTTTGTTTTCATTGTTAACCCCACCCACTTACTTCATTTTCTCACTTTTATGTTGAGCTATAACAGACAAGCAAATGTCTGGGATAGAGAGCGTTTTTTCCTACATGGCTATCTCCACCCACTTTGCCCATAAACTGCGTTTGACTCCAGCCAAATGAAGCAGTTATAGAGGCCAATTTGGAGCCGAAATCCATACTTGGAATTCCGACTGCGAGTATCATAGCAACCAAAGAGCCAGTCCGGAGCGAGGCTGTTGATTTACGAACAAAATAGGAATTGTTAAGACCAAAATGTCGAGGCTCACTGCAGCAGTTAAGGAGAGAGGGGTGACGGTTTTTCAATGTAAAGTGAATTGGGTCGATGGAGCCAAAAGTGCCCATGCTCACCTTCTATCTGGAATGCGGTAGCTAGTAGGTTAGCTATGTCCATTTATATATACGGTCTATGACTTAGCCACTTCTCCATCTCTGATAATGACAGATGAACATGACAGACAGGCAGCTCTTTCTACCTGGTTCTGACCCAATTTGAAAGTGCCAGATAACAGAGGGCAAAGTCCTGCACCTAATCCCACATATAACAATATGATATTAAATGAAATGAATCAAAAATATTGATAATAAATTTGTGAGCTATTTTATACCCCTGAGAAAAAACAAAACTCTGTCTAACTGACCTAAGCTCCGCCCCTTGGTCCACACCACACAGGAAGCGCACCACGTCCTGACACTGCCCGTAGCTGAGGAAGAGCACTGCGTTCTCGGTGACGTTGGCCACCATAGCCGGGGTGGTGCCTTTATACAGAGCCCCGAGTCCTCCCGTCCTGCAGGTGGAGACGAAACAGTGAATGAAGCCGCGGTACAGCGACGGGAAGGTCTGCATCTTCACTTTGGTGGTGTCAAACGGCTGCCCACTCAGAACGCAGGCAGTGCCACCTACAGTGGAGAGAATTGAAAGCGTTAATTAATGAAATCAGTATGTAGTGCATAGTATGAGGAATGTGCCCCTAATGGTGTAAAATGGAACTACAGCGTCTTTAAAGTGGGACTAAACACCTAAACTCCGCCCATAACTGCATTGCATAATAGAGCTCCTAAACTGGACAGAACTAAAGGGGAGAGTGAGGATGAAGGTACCCCCCTTCATCCTCACTCTCCTGGCTGTAATCAGGGCAGTGTTTTGTGATGTCACCAACTACTGAAAATTGTAGAGTCCCCTTAAGGCAAGACAAACTTAGATTTAGGCATTTTTGACCACAAATTTACCTAGTTTACACTAAAATTGCCCCCAAAAATGACCTGGAACAGTAGACAGTGCTAAAACACCATATACACATCTTAGTAGCAAAACAAGTGGATTTAGTCTTTTTGTTCCACTTTAATAGCATGCTCTGCCTTTCTGATCACACAGTTAATAATATAGGCTCTTCTTCACAGTCAAAACCAAAGAAAATAACCAGTTTCCAATATGAGATTTGAATAGGTTTCTTATGCAGCTGGCTCGTTTTTATTGAAAAAAGTAGTTACAAGCACATAGGCCTATAGTGTCATTGTCCTCATACACACATACAACACGTTTAATAATTTGGTGAAAAGAAATATATGCTTTTACACTTGTTTAAAGGTGCACTTTGTAACTATTCTGGTCTCCATGGAGATGTTATTGATTTGCCTCAAATTTTTCAAAGTATGGCATTAAAGTTATTTATCAGACAAGCAGATGATGTAGAGAGGCGACCCCGCTCACTGTAAGAATGCATGTTTTTCAAGCAACACATCCCTAATAATCTCTAATGTGACATTCACGTACCAATAGGCTCCTGCTAGAAGTCAATGATGGGTTGGATCATTGGGTGGGACATGGCTTCTGTTGACAGAACATATGTTTATACACAAACATGTCAAATAGATAACAATACATGTTCATATCTTCAATACATTTCTACACTGTACTCAGAAGGCACTGACAAGGCTCTGTGAGCAGGACACACTCAGAGACTAAATGTAAATGCAATGTGATGTAGGCAGGAGAACCAAGAGGAAAATGTAAATACTGGGAATAAATAATCTGTAATGTTGTCAGAAATCATTTAATAAAAAAACAGTAAGCTGAAAAAATATTTCTATTTGCTAAATGCCAGAAGAATGAGAAGGATTTTTAAAAGAAATTTTCATTCCTTTCTTCAAAGTCAGACGTTTACATACAATAAGATTACTATGTCATGTCTTTGGAAGCTTCTGTTTATTGACATTTGAGTTAATTAGAGACACATCTGTGGATGTATTTGAAGACACACCTGAAACACACTGCTTCATTGTGTAACGTCATGGAAAAATCAAAAGAAGTCAACCAAGATATCAGGAA